>APFE031583989.1:103223-117983 GCA_000404065.3 Pinus taeda
GCACAATAATAACAATATGGGGACTACATGGGCACAACAATATAATAATGGGGTTGTACTAATAACAATAAGGGGTTATACTAGTAGTATAGGGACCTAACATGCCCCTCTCCTTCAAAAAGTGTTGTCCTCAACACTTGAGTAGTCCTTGATTCTTCTATATAAATTCTTGTCCTCGCATGTGGAATCTTCAGCAGGTAAGTTCTTCCACTTGATGAGATACTTTGAAATTGATCAATTTCGTAGCTTTTTATTTCTCAGTTTTGTGACTGCTTCAGGTTCCAATATGATATTTCCTTCCTTGTCAAGTTCTCGCAATACTGTTTGAATTGGGATCTTCTGCAACTTTTGAATGAGTTCCCACTCCTTCGGGCATATGGATATATGTAAGGCCTAATGTTTGGAGGAACACTTTGTGGAATCAAATGAATAGCATGATCATGATCATGAATAGGTGGGAGGCCTTTGGGAGTCTCAAATATCTTGGAATGATTGTCCAAAATGTTTTGGATATCTGGAGAAATACATGATTTCGATGTGGGATCCTCTAGTGAACATAATTGTGAAATTACACCCCGTTGTTCTTTATTTAGAAGCTTTGTCATGTTGTTATAGTTGATTATCTTTCTAGGTTTTCCTTCAATACCCCTCAATTCAACTTCCTTTCCTTCCCAAAAAAATTTCAAGAAAAGTTCTTGAAAATTAAAAGCTATCATACCCAAAGATTGTAGCCATTGGACTCCTAGTAAAACATCAGCACCACCCATTAGAATGGAAAGAATTGGGCTATTCAATACACATTCTCCCATGGATAGGTTGATATTATGGCACTTTCGAGAGAAATTTATGGTTCCTCCACTTGCAACCATCACTTGACACTCTGGTGCTGGATATAGGAAGCAATTCAATTCCTTACAATCAATAAAATTATGGGTACTGCCTAAATCAATCAACACTCTTAACTTTTTCTTCTTGATATGTCCTTCTATCTTGATAGTTTGAGAAGTGGTAATTTCTTCCAATGCATTACAAGATATGGTCAGATTGATTTCTTGAGACTCGGTGTGATCTTTCAATTCTTGAACATTTTTCTTCGTGATATGTCCTTCTATATTGATAGTCTGAGGAGTGTTAATTCCATCCAATGCATTACAAGATATGGTCAAATCAATTTCTTCTTTCTCGATGTGATATTTCACTTCTTGAACCTTTTTCTTCTTGATATGTCCTTCTATCTTGAGAGTTTTAGGAGTGGTAATTCTTTCTAATGCTTTACAGGATATGGTCAGATTCATTTCTTCTTTCTCTGGGGTTGGTTCCTGGTGTATATACTCTTCTTTTGATGTTTCTTGACCCTTTTCTTCCTCCTCTCCACAATCAATGTAAAATAATTTCTTCTCAGCACACTTATGACCTTTAATGTATTTTTTATCACAATTGTAACAAAGGCCTTTTTCTCTTTTTTCTTCCGATTGTTGTGGTGTAACTCTTGTAGGTTGTGGAAGGCTAGGAGAAACAACACTTCCATCTTTATAGTTGTGGGGGGTAGACTTCCTTGTTTCCATAATTTTTCTTTCCACTTTGTAGCAAAACCCTTTTTCTCTTTTTTCTTCCAATTGTTGTGGTGTTGCTCTTTATATCCTCATAATGTGCTATCATTTCCTCCATGAAAATTGACCACATAACAAGTTGTTTATGAGAACAAAGCCCTTTATACCATAAAAAGTGATCCAGTTCTAAATATGAAGATGCAATACATACCTTTTGTAACAGTGGTACACCATGTAGATCAAAATATTGCTGCAACTGTGGTATCCAATTTACTGGATTCTTTCCATCAAACTTCCTCATATCGCCTTTTCTTGATTTCAGGAGCTCGACCTTGAAATGGATGTAAATCTATACTTTCAGATCTCAAAGTTCTAAAATTGTCTCCTGCAGTAGCCCTCTGAGTCCTCTTTCTAACCCTGCAAGTTTGATCAGAATTCAATTCTCCAAGAAAGAGTTATGCCTAATCTCCTATGATGACCTGATTATATAATGTTTCAGTCGAGCCAACTTGTATGACGTGCTATGTGTCATTGTCTCGACCTTCGGATCTAAAAAATATGTACAGAAGACTACAGTCCATTTTCTTTCTATAACTTCTTACGAAATTTCAATTTGTTGCTCAGAGAGAACGTTATGATGATTTTCCCAAGGTCACCTTTTTAGGATGTAATTCGGGAGTCTGCAAAAACCCTAACTTCCTCAAATCATATATCTGAAAATATAGCGAGACAAGATCTAAAATTCGGACCCGAGATTCAGAATGATTTCTTCTCAAATGGGTTTTTCCTTAGCTTCTGAAACTTCATAGCGAAAAGGTTATAATGAAAATACCACAATGACTTGTTTTAGATGAAATTCTAGGGCTTGCAAAAACCCTAACTTCCACATATCATATATCCAAAAATATAGCGAGACAAGATCTAAAAGTCAGACACACGGTTCAACAAGATTTCTTCTCAAATGGTTTTTTTTTAGCTTCTGAAATGGCACAGAACAAAAGGTATAGCTAAAATACCACGATGACCTATTTGGAGCAGTGAAACCCTAGAGTCCAAAGCTTTGATACCAAATGTTATGAAACGAGCTCACAAAAATATAGAAAAGATAGATCATCACTTTAGAAATAAGCCTCTTCAAGGGGACAACCTCCTTTACATTAAACAAATGAACAATTCTTGGATGATACGAATGAAAAGACCTCCTTTCTATATATAGGAGTCTAAGGGGTCATAATATAATTAGAGCCGGCATAACAATAATAATGTAAGGGAACAATAATAACAATAGTGGGCTTCTATGGGGCACAATAATAACAATATGGGGACTACACGAGCACAACAATATAATAAGGGGGTTGTACTAATAACAATAAGGGATTACACTAGTAGTATAGGGACCTAATAGATTTTATGATTTCATGTATTTCAATACCATGTTGATCTATTGAATGAAGTGATTGGATTATGCTACATAGATGTCGTAGATCTTTGGCTTGCGTTGTTTGATTGTGTAGGTTCTAATTATAGAAATCAGATCTAGAATTGGAGTGTACAAGGCGATAAAGGAGTGAAATCTGCAATAGATTCCCGATAGGCCTCATCCTGTCATTCAATTACTTTAAGGAAGACATTGTGCCCCTTTTTTTGTTCTAGGTCAGTCCACAAGGCCTAGGAAATACAATTATGTCTGCAATTGTAGATTCTGTATAGCAAATTGGCGACCATATTGGGGATTGATTCAATCCATTGGTGGTTTTATTTTACCTTAGTGTCTATTTTTCCTCTTGTTTTAGTATTTATAGTTTCACTCAATCCTGATTAGACATAAGAAGACTTGTCATTGAGATTCCATTTCATTTTTTGTGTCGAAACCTGAGATTCCTTGATCAGCACACCCTCTAGTCTAGAGACAGTGCTTTGCAGTGCACCTTGGCCTTCCTTTTACCTATGTTGTAGTGCACCCAAACCATCTATGTGCTTACATTGCAGAGCACTGGTGCCCCTTAAGCACCTACGTTGATCCCTGTTTCATGCCAAAATTTGCCTTGTTTTTGTTTTCACTTTGTCCAATCTTCTTCCAATTGCTCTTCCTTGTGTTCCTTAGTGTCTTAATGTTTCTCAAAAGCCTCCATAGTGTTTTCTTATGGTTTTCATTACCTTTAATAAGAATTTGTTTAGATTTTCCTTTATTCGTTTGATTAGGTGATTAGAAAACTGATTTGTTTAGTCATTGAGTGCTTGAAAGAATTGGTGTTCCATTCATTGTTCTGAAAAAGTTTGTTTTTATCAGTGATTAGACATGCATCTTAGTTTTCTCTCATTTTGAAAATTAAGAGGAAATTAAAAAGAAAAATATCTTTGCATTGGCATTTAGGGTTTTCTAAGTAAATTTGAGTTTGAACTGTTACATTTTAGGGAATTTCACTTAGTTATTGTTTGTTTCATATTCTTTGTCTCTTCCTTCCTTTAGATAGATTCTCATTGAAGGTGATTTAGATAAAATGCATGACGAGTCATGAAATTGAAACCTAATCAAAGATAAACTTTAAAATCTTTTGAATCAACCTAAGGAGCATTTGTCACATTAACACAAACATTTAGACGTCTAGACTAGAGACGTGTTCTGACGTCACTAAAGTAGGAGTTTTCTTTATTTTCCACTGTTGTATCCTAGGGGTGATATCCCGTTCCATGTACATAAGTGTATCAGATCATACTCCACGTACCTTTAGGTATATTGGATGCCACTCCACGCATGAAAAGTATATGGGAACACTCTCATTGAATGGTTACGCATTCAACAACACTATTACAAACTGTACTTCCACGTACCATCAAGTATATTTGGAAGTCTACCTTAGGTCGATATCCTCTCCATAGGTAATCGAGTTAACCGCCTTGTATATTGTGATACACTGAACACAACATTAAGGGATATTGTTGCATGTACGTCAAGTCCTTGGTTCGGCAAGATGTATATTACAATTCATGGTTGATTGATAAACCTTTATGCCTAGTTTGGCCTCTTCTTTCATTTATTTTTTTGTTAATTTTAAAATTTATTAATCCAACGTGGAAGAACACACCCATCCTCTCCTTCATTCGCATAGAATGAAAAATAATCCTCCTCTTCCACTAGAGCCTACTCTTGGCCATTGTCAGAAGAATAAGAAGACGCAAACTATTGATTCAGGGAGTTCAGGAACTACTTCTGGTCCTCCTCTTGAATATAATCTCCCATAACCATCTTAACGTTTAAGTACTAAGCCTGAGGTTACTTTGTCACTTACGAGTGAATCTGATACAGTTGAAACCGAAGCACTTGAGACTTTGTTATCTGAGGTCATTGAACCTAACTTTACTAAATCAGAGAATTTATTACTTGATGTTATTCAACCTGAGGTACCTCATCCATCTTCACTTGTTACTTTAGGGCTTCCATCTTCTCTTCCTCTACTTCAGGCACAACCACAAACTATATATATTAGACCCGACGGTGAACCCCTTCCACCTAGTCCTATGAGAATCAAATAGATCCCACAAGAAGAACCTCATCCCTCTACTCCTGTTCATTGGAGTGGACTTCATTTTTATCAATCTTATCCTCTTCTTCTTATTTAAACTCCAACACAAAATCCTTTACTTGATTCTTCCCACTCCCCCATGAGTTTCTCATGACAATATCTTTTTTGATAGTTAACCATGATTGAATCCTCTATCAGGTTTCCTAGTTATCAATCATAGGCACATCTATATGGTGGCTCGTTGATCTTTCATAGTTACCAATCATCATCTAGTACCTTATCTGGTGCAACATCCAGTCCATGGACCTCTCCCTTGTCATCTATTTCTGGAATTCCATCTGGTACTTTGTTAATGAGTGATATGCAGCCTGTTGTTGAACCTTAGAATTACCTTCCCCTTGGCATTTGTTCTCACCTTTTTTTCTCATTTTCTCATAAGACTGCAAATCCAGTCAATGATAAATGCTAGGTTTTGTCTTAGGAAAGCATTAAAATGATCACCATATTATATTTTCATGTTCTTGCTATTTTAATAGATTTTTACAAATTAGCTACTGAACACAACCTATTCTATAGCTAATTGTGGGTTCCATAGCTACTCTCATGGTTTGGCAGGTTACATGTGTCAAATTAAGAACTGGGCCACATGAGCATTTCCAGAATCATCTCCACATGGATTCTATCCTATTCACTCGGTGCAAATCAACAGAAAAGCATGCCTAAAGTCATGGTCAAAGATGGTGTCAAATACGTTATCTTGAAGATGTAGGACTCTTGATTTTCTCTTTCGTATCTAATAAAGAGTCTAACAGTTCTGTTGAGGAGTTAATTCGGATTAAGCCACCTATAGCTAATCAGAAGTTGAGGAGTTAATTTGGATTAAGCCACCTGTAGCTGATCAGAAGTTAAACAGTCCTATTACAATTCAAATTAAGCCACTTGTAGCATGTTTTTCTTATAAACAGTCATGATAGATTCGAATTAGCCACCTGTAGCAAGATTTTCTCTTTGACAGTTATGTTATTTCCCTATAAATATCAGTTGAATGAAACCAAGAAGTAGTTAGAAGCTAGAAGGAATTACAGGATTTTTGTTAATAATCTGTATTAAGACTTCATTTTGTTCATAATACAAACTTTGTTTTGTCAACGGTGGTTTAAAAATGCATCTTTAACCAACTAGCATCCAGCCACATTAGTTGTAGAGGGGCCCTCCACTAAAGGAGGTTTTTCACTTGTTGTTTTCAGTTTAATTTCTATTACTCTATTTTCTACAAGTCTGTTTTCTCTAATTTAGAATGATGTTTCATTTCATTTTGTAACCAATAGTGTAAGGTTAAAATCACAACTGTGCAACCTTGTTCTTCTAATATATTTTATGAAAAATGACTAAATGAAGATTGAAGTAATACTAATACACAATTTCTTAGTTTCTTACTGATTTGTTACTCATTTTCTTAGCATAGAAATTTCAATTAGTTGTATTAATAGATGTTCTCAAAACCATTTCAAAATGATGACGATTCTAACTTAAATGGTTAAATATCTATTTCATGTAGTGATTGAGTTTACTCAGTACATTGTTAGTTTTACATGCTTTTATCTTTTCTTTTCTGCTTTCAGGTCCTTACTTAGTTGCATCGCTTGACATTCCAAAAAATCATTTCAAGGAGATTGATTCTATCATATTCAAAATTTGAATGGTTGAATAGTTAAATGAATGCAATTACTGAATTACCTTCTGCATCAATATCACTTTTGGTTTTTTTAGAATTAGATCCATGGATTAGGACTAAATGGTAGGATAAGATAGATGCTCTATTTTTCTTATTAGATTCTAACTAGTTAAAACATTTCTTGGTCCATTTTTAGGAGATTAGACTAACTTAGGAACCTTTCCTTTCTTTTAAAATTCATTAGATCCATGTAAATCTCTCATAGATTGTATATTATTAGACATCAAAGAATAGAAACCCCCAAAACAAAAATAAAAATACAAAACAACTAAGTAAGAGAAAAGTTAACTAAGCACATATAGTGCATCACACTTAATCAATCTACAAACATCGGTTGATAATTCATGCAAGAAATTTAGGACACAAAATTGAATAAACATTCTGCCGCCATTGTTGGGGAATTGTAATTAGGTAACCTCATCTCTTACATTCAAAAAGAAAAAATTATATGCGTACAGAAAGAGACTCTAGGGGTAGATTCATAGCTAGAGGCAGGAGTTCAATTACTACAACACCACCTACTCCACCAAGACTAAGAAGAGATACACCTCCATCTCAAACTCATATTCCTAGCCATAGACCTCCTGAATTTCTAAGGTCAGAAATTCAATCAAGAGGATCTCCTACTTCATCTACTCAGGCAGTCCTAGAGGAAGAAAATCTTGGATCTCCAACAAAAGGAGTAGCCTTTTTCATCTCCATAGGAGAACATACATTAGTTTAAAAATTAAGAATACCTAGTGGAGAAGAAGAAGTAGAACTTTTCTTCCACATACCATTGATAGAGGAACCAAAGGAAGAGAAATTAATCTTTCAGGTTGAATCTTATATTAACTATAAAGAAAACTATAATGGCAGAAGAAGGAGAGGATGGAGAATTTTCACTGTTTGGAGGAGGAGGAGGTAGAGGAAGAGGTAGAGTAAATAATGGAGAAGGAAGAGGAAATAATGGAGGAGGTATAGGAAATATGGAAGTTGATAATTCTTTTGGATTCCCTATAGTTGATGAAGAAATAGATGCCACAATGAAAAATATCTCACATTCTTTCCACCCAAATTTTCATGGATTAAAAAGTGAAGACCCTGAAACCTTCTTATTTGAATTTGAAGTCTTGTGTAGAACTTCTGATTATTTACAAGAATTTCAAAAACTCAAATTGTTTCCTTCAACATTTAAAGGAGCTATTTTAAAATGGTTCATGGGATTGGTCACTCAATATATTAGAACATGGAATGACATGAAGAAAGTGTTTTTGGATAGGTATTTGGATTATTGCATCCCTATCAATCACAAAGATGAAGTTTTCAAAATTATGCAAAGAGAGGATGAAAATTTGGAGGATTTAATTGAGATATTCAACTATAACTTAAAAAGTGAAAAAATGGATAACTTAGATCAAGATACTTTAAAAGCTATTTTATTAAAAGCCATTAGAGATGAGTGGATAGATATCGTTAAGATGATGGGGAAGGGAGATATATCTCAACTCCCATTAATTGACAATGGAGAATTATGTGTTCATCTCTCAAGAGGAAATTCCAAAATTGGGAAAGGTCCAAGAGATCCTTCTCTTGTTAGAGTGAATAAATCTGCAACTAGATCAGTGAGTAGGGGAGAAATTGGAAACATGCTTGATGAATTTAAAATAGATATTCTAGGGAGCCTTAATGAACAGATATACGCCCTTAAGTTACAAAACAAGTAGAAATCCAAGAATGATGCTTTGGCTATTTTCTATCCCAAATGCAGAAAGAAGTATGCTTTAAGAGAATGCCCTTTGGATGCAGAAGTCATAGAGACTTGTGTGATTTGTTTAGAAAACCGTGAGACCAAAAGTTGTCCTTCAATTCCTAGTCTTAAGGTTGTTTTTCAAGAGGAAACAATTTCAAATCCAACAGAATCTCTTTTCTTTGTCTCTTGAAGACCTTGGCAAGGGCAATAAAATCAGGGTTTTAACAACCAAATGTATATGCATCCCCCTCCAAATTGGAATCCTTGGCAGCAACCTTGGCCTCAATCTCAATCTCATACTCAACCTTGTGCTCAAGGAGTGCAGAACCCTTATGGAAGATTATCTCCATACTATCAATATCCTCCATCATATCCAAACTATCCTCCCCAACAAATTCCTCAACAAAATCAACAGCCCCAACTTCAAAACCAAAACCCTCAACTTTCACTACCATTTCCACAGAGACAAAATCAGTTACCTGCCCAACCATTACCTAATCCCAACAATTAAAATCCTCAAAATACCTATATGGTGGAAGGACAACAATTTCCAACTTATATGATTACTCCATTAGATCTCAATGATGTCCAATTGAGATCTAGTAGGATATTAGAAAGGAAAATGCCTTCTATAGTTATTCAAGAACAAGACAATTCTGAGGAAGATTCTCTACAAGAAAATAAAAGTTTTGAAGGAACATCTCCTCAAAACTAGAATATTGAAAATGAAAAACAAAAAGAACCAATATACACAACTCCTATCATAGAGCAACAACCAATATCCACTTCTACACCTTCTTTTCTAGAAAGGTTACAAGTTGATAGAGGGGTAGAAAAGCATATTATGTTCCCTAATTATGATTTTCTAGATGAATTGAAAAATGTCTGTATCAAAATTCCTTCGTTACAATCCATTAAGGAGATCCCAATTCTAGCTAAAACAATAAAGGAGTTGAGCATGAAGAAACCGGGAAGAAAAACAAAAGAAGTAAAAATAATTCAGCTAGCAAGAAAAATAGCAGACATAATGATGGGAAAAATTGCCATACAAAAATATGTAGATCCAAGAAGTCCAGTTGTAAAAACACATATCAATGGAGTGTAAATTCCGAATACACTGATTGATTTAGGAGCAACAATAAACATCATGAGCAAACAAACCATGGAACAACTCAAAATTCCCAATCTTCTTTATACACCTACATTACTGCAATTGGCATATAGATATGTAATCAAACCAAATGGTGTGTTAGAAGATATTTCAGTGTCCTTAGACTCTTGGGAGTACCTTGTTGATTTTATGATCCTAACCAAAAAGAGAAATCTAGGAGGAAATCCACTTATATTAGGAAGACCTTGGTTGGCTACAGCTGATGCTTTCATTAGCTATAGATCTGGTGATATGCATATCTCTGATGGTAATTCAACTAAGAAATTCACTCTATATCATCTAGCAAGAACAATCACAAAGATAGATGACAAAGAATGGATAGATGATGAAAATGATATTCAACCTCTCTTTACTATTTCAACCATTAGTTAAGATAGTCAAATCTTAAATACAATGGAAAATTTTGAATCATCTCCAGAATATGAACGTGATCAATTTCAAGAAAAATCCAATATTGAATATTTTTCATCTAGGCAGATGTCTCTATATTCTATGGAAGAATTTGGTAGCTCTACAGTTGAAATCTTTCTAGGGAAAACATTGAACATAAACAATAACTTGGAAAAATTACAACAGGAAAAGCTAATAAAAAATTTACAAGAACATTCTTTTGCATATGCATGGGCATACACTGACATGAAAGGAATTATTCCTAAGACTTGTATACATCACATCTACATTGAGGAAAATTGTAAACCTATCAGACAACCTCAAAGAAGGATGAATCCAAATCTTAGGGAAATTGTGAAAGAAGAGTTGCAAAAATTGTTGAATTTAAACTTTATTTACCCAATTTCAAACAGCGAGTGGGTTTCTCCTCCAGTGTTTGTTCCTAAAAAGAATTGTAAATGGAGGGTATGTATTGATTATCGAGAATTGAATAAAACTACGCTGAAAGATCATTTTCCTTTGCTCTTTATAGATCAAGTGTTAGATACATTAGCATGTAAGAAGTACTTCTCATTTTTGGATGGTTTTAGTGGTTATAATCAAATTCAGGTAGCACCTAAAGATCAAGATAAAACCACATTCACCTACCCATGGGGAACTTATGCCTACCAAGTACTCCCTTTTGGATTGTGCAATGCACCTGCAGTATTCCAAAGAGCAGTACTAGGAACTTTTTCTAATCTAATACATGATTGTGTAGAGGTATATATGGATGACTTTACAGTTTATGGGAATACCTTTGAGGAAGCTTTAGAAAATTTGGAAAAAGTTCTTAAAAGTTGTAAGGAAGAAAACCTTTCACTAAGCCATGAAATTTTTTTATGATGTTTACAGAAGGGATTGTTTTAGGACATCACATTTCAGGAGATGGAAGTAAGGTTGATAAATCTAAAGTTGAAGTCATCTCTAAATTATCAACTCCAAGTTGTCAAAAGGATGTTAGAAGTTTTCTAGGATTCATAGGATACTATAGAAGGTTTATAGAAAATTTCACTAAACTAGCATCCCCACTCTTCAATTTTCTCACCAAAGATTGTGAATTCAATTGGAATCTTGATTTCCAGTTGGCATTTGAGACTTTGAAAGCAAAAATTTCTGAGGCACCCATCTTAAGAGGTCCAAATTGGAAACTACCTTTTCATATTTCAATAGATGCTTCAGATACAACTCTGGGAGCTGTATTAGGAAAAAATGATTTGATCCCTTATGTCATTTATTACACAAGCAAGAATTTGACTCCCACTTAGTTAAATTACACTATAACTGAAAAAGGAATTCTTGGACATTGTTCATGCTATCAACAAGTTCAGACATTACATAACAGGCTATGAAACCTTTGTTCATACATATCACTCTGCAATTAGGTACTTAATGAATAAACCTACTACTAATGGTAGAGTTACAAGATGGTTATTACTCCTGCAACAATTCTACATGACTGTTTTAGATAGACCTAGAAAGCAAAACAAGGTTGCTGATTTCTTGTCTAGAATTCAAAATATCAAAGATGGCACTCCAGTTGAAGATAAATTTCCTAATGAATATCTTTTTGCAGTAACTACTCAAACCCCTTGGTTTGCAGATATTGCTAATTACTTAGTCACAAGAAAATTACCTTCACATCTATTTCCTAAGCAGAAAAGAAAAATCATTCAAACAAGTGCAAGTTACTCATGGATTACTAATGAATTGTATAAAACAGGTCTAGATCTCATGATAAGAATATGTGTTCGAGAAGATGAAATGCCTGAAATTCTTAAGGCATGTCATGATGAACCTTGTGGTGGACACTTTGCTAACAAGAGGATAGCCTATAGAATCCTTCATTTAGGATATTATTTTCCCTCCATATTTAGATATGCCAAAGAATATGTCAAAAGGTGTGACAGCTACCAAAGGGTAGGGAAACCTGCTCCTTCAGATGAAATGTCACTACAAACTTAGGTACCCATTAAAACTTTTGAAAAATGGGCCTTGGATTTTGTTGGAACAATTAATCCACCATCTAAACAAAAGAAGTATATTTTGGTATGCACCAATTATGTCACCAAATGGGTAGAGGATAAAGCATTACCTTTTGCTAATGAAAAATCTGTAGTTAATTTTATTTTTGAGGACGTCTTCACTCGTTTTGGTGTTCCAAGAGAAATAGTAACAGATCAAGGATCTCAATTTACATCTAAAATGGTGGAGATATTTGTGGAATAATACAAGATAAAACATAAAAAGTCTACTCCTTACCATCCACAAGCAAATGGTCAAGTTGAATCTACCAATAAGGTGATTGAAGGAATTTTCACTAAGACTGTACATCTACATAGAAGAGGTTGGGCATAAAGGCTTCCTGAAGCCTTATGGGCCTACAGAACTACATGGAGGAACACAACAAGACATACTCCCTATGAGCTTGTTTATGGGAAGCAAGTCTTGTTCCCTATAGAGTCTCAAATCAAAACCTTCAAGATGGCAGTCAAATTGGGACTAGATTTATTAGAAGCACAAAAACATAAATTGGAGTAACTCAATGAGATTGATGAAATCAAGCAAGATGTAGTTCAAAGAACTAGTTTAGTCCAACAGCAAAGGGCTAAATGTCATGATAAGTATATCAAGGAGAAAAAGTTTCAAGCAGGGGATTGGGCACTTTTTTTCAATTCGAAATTCAAAGATTTTCAAGGGAAGTTTTAGACTCATTGGCTTCGGCCATATGAGATTGAAGAAGTCTTTAATAATGGAGCAGTGAGAATAAGGACAATAGATGAGAGAAAGGTACCTCTTATTGTGTGATCCAGGTGGATGTTGGTGGTCACCAACTTATCCCATTTGGACCCCCACAATTGTCTCTTTCAACTTTTTCAGTTTCCTTAATTGTAGCACAACTTACTATTTTTAGCAGTTTTTCGGGTCCTGAACTTCCGGAGCCATTTTGAGGCCCTAAACGACGTTTTTTTGGGGAATCCGGGGGCAACATGAGTATGTTGCCTATTTCAACAATGATAGTGCTCGAATAGATCTTTCTAATGAGCTATTGTACGCGTCAAACGGAGATTGTATGCCAAAGTTACGACCCCGGGAAGTTGAAGTACCAACTTACCCCCAAACGGGGCCCACAGTTTGGCGTTTCATCTCCTACGGGTAGGTTTTGGAATGTGAAGGGTTTTCCATTGTTTCTCAACAATAAATAGGCCTTCGAGCCTCATTGTAACACAGTTCAGAATAGTTCAGAGGCATGTAGCCGCACATCTCTTCTCAGAAATAAGCTACCATCGCCCTAGCTGGTTTATTTCCATTTCTGATTGTAAGCATATTTCAGTATTTTCCATTAATGAAATGAAGTATTATTTCCGCTGCATATTTGTGTATATGGTTATCTCTTTAATTTGTTGCGTTCCTGTTTAAATCCGATCAGTGGTATCAGAGCGGTCTGCTTTTTCTCTGTTTTTCTTTGCATGTCCCCAACAAGGTCGGGATATAAGGAGTTAGGGCTTGAACTGGTTGAACCTTTGCAAGACCAGCCTCGCAAATCCCGACGGCTTCCCATGGCGGACGAGAAGAAAGACGAGGGGGCAGGAGATCCCATCAAAATCTTTCTCGAAGAAGCCCTCGAGCGGCAACGGAACGCGATGATGGACAGCTTTGCGCAGATTCTTCAGCGGCTACCTAGAGGTGACGCATCGGCTTCCAGTAGCGGCTCTGGAAACGCCACGCCCTTTAAGGTACAAGTTATTTTTGAAATCCCCATCTTCGAGGGTAAAATAGACGCAGATGCCGTAGATAAATGGTTAAATCTGCTAGATGGGTATTTCTCTGTTCATGAATTTTCAAGTCGGGAAAAGATTGTTTCGCTCTTCTCAAACAGCCCCCCACATCAAGGACTGGTGGGAAACCTACTGCGAGCAGAAGGATGAAAGTACAGGCTCATTATTTTCAGCCTCACCCACTTGGAATGACTTCTGGGATGCCATCAAGGAGCAGTACTACCCTGTCAAAAGCTATAAGGACAAATACATCAAATGAACCACACTGCGGCAGGGACGAGACCAAGATGTTCCAGAGTTCACAAACATTTTTCATACCCTTCGCACACAGTTGGGTATCAAAGATTCTGAGCGGCAACTGGTGCTCAAATACCGCGGCTGCCTACACAGATACATCCAGGAAGAGATGGAGTTCTTGGACATCTCCTCACTCGGCACAGCATACCGATACGCTGTCAAAATCGAGCAAAAGTTGAAACAAAAGAAGAGAGACTTTGGATCTGCAACTCCGAAGCCCAAAGGACAGAGCCAAGGCGGGGTGACCCAAGACAACCCGTCGAAGCCACAAGAAAAGAACAACACCACAAAGCCGAAGAAGGACATAGGGAAGTGGTGTGATTTCCACAAGGGTCCCACTCATAACACAAGTGAGTGTCAGACCAAGCAGTCATTGGTGGCGGAGTTGAAGGCTTCTGAATCAGATACATGTTCTGACCCTGAGCCAGAACCCGACAAGGGGAATGGGAAAGGGAAGCAGATCATTGATGCGGATCCCAGCGCCACTATTGCCACTGCCAAAATCCAGAAGAATGAGCTCGAAGAGCCAGAGGAGGGGGAACG
>APFE031583989.1:132538-182606 GCA_000404065.3 Pinus taeda
GGATACCGAAGGTAGCCCCCCCTACCGCCACATCTTTGATCACTGCTAAGAAAGGCAGCAAGCTCATATCACAGACCATGAAATTTATCTGTATGGTGCACTCCCAAAGTAAGGGGAAGATCGTTGCTACATCCATGACCCTCGCAAAGGGTTCCTCCACGCAGCAACAACAGTAGAGGGATACAGTCATGACAAAACACAAGAACAACTTCTCCTCATCCACAGGGGTATCACACAAGTTTCAGGTGGGCGACAAAGTTTGGTTACATCTGCAGAAAGAACGCCTTACCAGAACCCATCAGAAAATTAGACCACTCCGACATGGTCCTTACACTAGTACCAAGGCTACGTGCAACAATGCTTTGAAGCACATCATTCCTCCATTCCTTCGCCTGCACCAAGTGTTCAATCTGGACCGTCGTCGACCATGCTTTCCACCATTGCTGGACACATCAGCGATTGCAGGACAAGTTCAGCAGATGGAGGAACTCAACGCAATGGGGACCATTGCTTCCTAAGGGGGGAGGAATGATCCAGGTGGATGTTGGTGGCCACCCACCTATCCCATTGGACCCCCACAATTGTCTTCAGCTTTTTCAGTTTCCTTAATTGTAGCACAACTTACTATTTTTAGCAGTTTTTCGGGTCCTAAACTTCCGGAGCCGTTTTGAGGCCCTAAACAACGTTTTTTGGGGAATCTGGGGGCAACATGGGCATGTTGCCTATTCCAACAATGATAGTGCTTGAATAGATCTTTCTAATGAGCTATTGTACGTGTCAAACGGAGATCATATGCTAAAGTTACGACCCCGAGAAGTTGAAGTACCAACTTACCCCCAAACGGGGCCCACAGTTTGGCGTTTCATCTCCTAGGGGTAGGTTTTGGAATGTGAAGGGTTTTCCATTGTTTCTAACAATAAATAGGCCTTCGAGCCTCATTATAACATAGTTCGGAACAGTTAAAGATATATCATAAGCCAATTTCATGGGAGGATTTCGTTATAATTTTCCAAGATAACCCTGAGATGAAGTTGCTGAAGAATTCTTCTTCTTCTCCACTAACTTAGTTTTTTCTATATATATATATATATATTATATATATATATATATATAGAGAGAGAGAGAGAGAGAGATAATGTATAAGTTTGAAAACCAATTTTTCATTGGCTTACTTATACAGGAAATACAGGGTGAAAATAAGAGATTTCTGACATCCTATATTTCCTATTTTCTTTATGTAATAAGCAGTGACATAAAACTACATTCATAAGCAGTTCCTAATCTGCAAATTCATTTCATTTCAATTCATCTCACTTTACTTTGATTACCTTTCACTGTTATATTCCATTTTCATTTCATTTCACATTCATGTTCCATAGCCATATTTCATCTTTATCATGTTCTGCAGCTAATTCCATTCCGCAGGTAATTTGATTCTGCAACCATATCTTATTCCGCAGCTTTGTTCCAAACAAATGATGATTGCAAGGAATTGAAGAATCTTGTTTTGAAGACTGATATGCTAAGAAGGGCATTGGTGGATAAACATCAAAGAAAACAACAAATGAAAAGGTTAAGCTCTAAGAGGTAAAAGTGCAAAAATTTATTTTAAATAGCAAGGTTAGAACATAGAATATGTATAATGTGGGCATTCATATGTTTCCTTGACAAATCATCATTTGATTTGATTGCAATCTCTATCATACTACATATCTACCACATCCTCCATATTTTGTCACATAACGGTCCATAATTAACTCCCTCATTGTTTTTAACAGTCATGACTACGATGTGACATACTTGTCCACGTTTCTCCAAAACCCTTACGATCTACTTATTTCATGCAAACCCATAGTTATTTTCACCATATTCGCAGTCAGTCCATTTCATAAACTAGGAAGGGTAATTCTTAAGGTTGAGGAACTTTGTGTAGGAGAAGGCATGGGGCTCATTGTCATATCAGAACCGGTAGGAGCAAAGTATATGGAAGGTAGCCCAAGCAGAAGATCTCCAGGCATAAACCCAATGCAACAACAAATATATGATTGCATAGAATCAATGGAGAAGAAAAGTGCCTCAATGAAACCAGAACCTTCTGTCAATCTACAAGAACCTTTAATTGACTCTCTCAAACAAGAAATTTATGAATTAGAGATATTGAACAGACATATCAAACAGGAGAATGAAACCTTGAAGGAACAAAATAAATTGGACAAGGCAATTCATGATAATACCATTTTGCATCTAGGACCGTGGTATAAGAAAAATAGGAAGTTGAAAAGAAAGAATAAAAGTATGAACATAACATTCATCAACCTCAAGTACAGGCTTCTTATGAGGAAACACAGAATGATAGTCACTTCAAAGAAGGGCAAAAGAACAAAATTGGATGTACTAGCAGAAGTGTCTAAGCAAATGAATTAGAGAAGAAGAGCTCACATTTTTGGAAAATTGCATGAGGACATGCAATGATTTTGTAGTGGGGGTATGTTGACCTCATAATTACCTTCCCCTTGGCATTTGTTCTCACCTTTTTCTCTCGTTTTCTCATAAGACTACAAATCCAATCAATGATAAATGCTAGGTTTTGTCATAGGAAAGAATTAAAATGATCACCATATTATATTTTCATGTTCTTGATATTTTAATAGATTTTTGCAAATTAGCTACAGAAAACAGCCTATTCTATAGCTAACTATGGGTTCTGTAGCTACTCTCATGGTTTGGCAGCTTACAGGTGTCAAATGAAGAATTGGGCCACATGGGAATTTCTACAATCATCTCCACATGGATTTTATCCTATTCACTCAATCTAGATCGACAGAAAAGCATGCCTAAAGTCATGGTCAAAGATGGAGTCAAATACGTTATCTCGAAGCAATAGGACTCTTGATTTTCTCTTTCGTAGCTAATCAAGAGTCTAACAGTTTTGTTGAGGAGTTAATTTGGATTAAGCCACATGTAGCTGATCAAAAGTTGAGGAGTTAATTCGGATTAAGCCACCTGTAGCTGATTGAAAGTTAAACAGTCCTATTACAATTCGAATTAAGCCACTTGTAGCATGTTTTTCTTATAAATAGACATGATAGATTCGAATTAGCCACCTGTAGCAAGATCTCTTAGATAGTTATGTTATTTTCCTATAAATATCGGTTGAATGAAACCGAGAAGTAGTTAGAAGCTAGAAGGAATTTCATGCTTTTTGTTAATACTCTGTATTCAGACTTCATTTTGTTCATAATTCAAACTTCATTTTGTCAATGGTGGTTTAAAAGTGCATATTTAACCAGCTAGCATCTAGCCACATCATTTGTAGAGGGCCCCTGCACTGAAGGAGGTTTTTCACTTGTTGTTTTTAGTTTAATTTCTATTACTCTATTTTCTACAACTTTGTTTTCTCTAATTTAGAATGATGTTCCATTTCAGTTTGTAACCAATAGTGTAAGGTTAAAATCACAACTATGTAGCCTTGTTCTTCTCATATATTTTATGAAAAAAGACTGAATGAACATTGAAGTAATAAGAATACACAGTTGCTTATTTTCTTACTGATTTGTTACTCATTTTCTTAGCATAGAACTGTCACCTAGTTGTATTAATAGATGTTCTCAAAACCATTTCAAAATGATGATGATTCTAACTTAAATGTTTAAATATCTAATTCATGTAGTGATTGATTTTACTCAGTACATAGTTAGTTTTACATGCTTTTATCTTTTCTTTTCTACTTTCATGCCCTTACTTAATTCCATCACTTGACATTCCAAAAAATCATTCCAAGGAGATTGATTCTATCATATTCAAAAATTGAATGGTTGAACGGTTAAATGAATGCAATTACTGAATTACCTTTTGCATCAATATCACTTTTGGTTTTCTTAGAATTGGATTCATGGATTAGGACTAAATGGTAGGATAAGATAGATGCTTTGTTTTTCTTATTAGGTTCTAACTATTTAAAACAGTTCTTTGTCCATTTTTAGGAGATTAGACTAACTTAGGAACCTTTCCTTTCCTTTAAAATTCATTAGATCCATGTAAATCTCTCATAGATTGTATATTCTTAGGCATAAAAGAACAGAAACCCCCAAAACAAACATAAAAATACAAAACAACGAAGTAAGAGAAAAGTTAACTAAGCACATATAGTGCATCACACTTCATCAGTCTACAAACCTCGGTTGATAATTCATGCAAGAAATTTAGGAAACTAAATTGACTAAACACTTGCTCCTTCTCCTCCACCTACACCTACACTTGAACAACAAGTTGGCCCTTATATTAGTGGGTTTGGTTACCTTCAACATCCTAACTCTCCTAATGTTTGGTACCCTCCTCAAACGGGGGAAGTTTCCTCCATCATCCCCTGCTCCTTTGGGAGGGGGGCACCTTATTGTTGGTATACCTCAAATTGGTGCCTTATCCAAATCCACTATATCTTGGAATGGTTTCTAATGTTTGGTAACCTACTTTTCCTATACAACCTAGTTCAATTATGGATCCATTTTTGAGTTCTCAACCTATGTCATCCGCATCTCAAATTCCTACTTATCAATATGTACCTTTACAAGCTCAAATTCATGTAAGCTAACCTTTACATGATGTAATTGTGACTCAATCTATCCTATCGGTATCTGGTAATCCCCTAGGTTCCACTTACCTATCCTTTACAAGGTACCTTACAGCCTCAACTGCTTGGACAAAGTATTCCTCAAATTCCAGTGGGACAGGATTCTTATGGTATAACACCACCTCCACCAAATCCACCTTATGTTGGGAGGATCCAAAATCCCACTGGGAAATAGTATCGACATTATCAAGTGTTTATGATGCTGGACCCACCAACATTCAGGGGATCTCCCTGATATGAAGTCCCAACTAGACATCACACCGTTTGGAGTAGGAGTCCCTGCAGTGGGTGGTAATGTTATGCCTTGACTATGAAAATGCGCAGAGTGAAGTATGGTAACTTTTCTGAGAGCAAGTGTGTGACCCTGCGGAAAGTCAAGTGTGATGCATGAAGGTTCCAACACATGAATATAAAAGGAAGTGTGTCCCTTTGAAGGTTGTAATAGTACGCAGGTTGAAAGGAACACATGAGCATAATGACATCACAAGCTAAGATGCAGAATAATCCACTAGTTAAAGTGGTGAATTAACACAAAACACGCATTCAACAAGATTCATACAAATGTAAATGAAATAGTTCATGAGAATTAGTGTAAGTTAAATAACATACATTGAAAATAAAATAAGAATATTCCTACTATATTCACAACATATGCATGAAAGTGTGTCGACTCTAAATTTATTATAAGTGAAATTTTCATTCATACATACACCATTGACGGACCACTATCCCCAATAGTGGAACATTAAATTCAAGAGCACCTACTCCTCCAAAGAAGTATACTCGCCCTACACTACAGAGAAGCTAAGGCTCTTCACAATACTCCCAAGCTCCTTCTAAGCCTAAGCCTAGCCAAAATCTTGGCTCCCAAAAGCCTATTGCATGAGTTATGAGGTTCTATTTATAACAAGAGGGGGTGACTCTTCAACTCCCCTTTGTGACTTTTGGAGTACCCTCATGACTCTTCAACTTCTTTACAAAATGACTCTTTACATTACATCATGAGTCTTCATATTCCAATATTGACACTTTGAATCTAACTTAAAACATAATTACAAATAATATTACAATTTACACTTGTACCCATATAAGACAAAATAGGGTAGAGACAACTTGAAAGCCTAACAATAAAAACACTATAATTCTTGAGTTCAGGGAAACTCTAGCTTAGTGAATTTCACTTGATGGTTCTCGGTCACATATTGGTGTCAAGCTCAGTACTATGTGGTGACATCCCCAAATTGTGTGGTGGTGTCTACTGAAAGCATACTCTAGCCTCCATAGCATCAAAGTACAATGACTTGGATCTAATTTTAACATCCGTCTCGAGCAAGAGCAACTTTCTTCTAATCTGGATAGGAACACTGATGTAATTTTGCATGTTCTTTCTGATCATCTCCAAATCCTTCTTGGTGGAAATCTATCTCAGTTGCTCGAAGTACTCTTCAATATCCTACTTGACCTAGTGTCTTCATTTGGCTTTGGTGAGTGAGCTAACTGATGGGATGTTGTGTGCTTTCACCAAGAAATCCAAACTATTGTATAAATCTACATATGAGGCATGAATACTACCAATGAAAGAGTCTAGTTTCCTATTGTTCTGAATTAAGATTCGAACCTTCACTTTCTCCATCTCCACCTTTGGATTCATTTTATTTCCCAAGTTAAGCAGTGCCCCTTTGTATCAAATTTTCTATTCATGCATGGATATGATAGTAGCTTATATATTCCTGAGATTTTTTACGAAGTATTTTCCCTACTACTACAATCCATGCAAGTGAAAAACTTCCTTGTGTATGGTTATCAGCTCTTCATAAAGGTCCTACATGGTCTCTCCAAGTGTTGATACTTCACCGAGTATCATTGCTCACATTTCCTCCAAGTAGACCTATGTGGATACTGCATTATGTGTTGTTGCGTGGAGATATTCTATCTTTTGTCAAGCATTCTGTAAGTTTTGTGCCAATTTCTTATTTCCGACTGTCAAATACTGAGTGTTTGATCTTGCTACACCTACAAAGGCCAAGTTGGCTTTGGAAATGGAATTTGGATTATTACTGGTGTCTCCCACTATCACCCTCTCTCTAGTGAATGCAAGTGATGCATTATCATCCAAAAAAATATTTCTTCGTGCTTGTACAATTCTCTTCTAGAGTCCATCATGAGACAAATTGTACAAGTCCATTACCAGATCATCATCAAGAGGCACAACATCCTCTTGTTCGCTTGAAGCTAACTCTACTGGTGGAGATGATAGAGACTAAACAGTGACCTGTGGTGCACTCATCATCAAGTCAATGTCCTCATTATGTGGCTCTAATTCCAACTTGATATATTCAATTTCAATTGTCTTTAGACTATTAAGTGAGCTCTTGATCTTGCATATGTTCACCTTCCTCCTCTACTACTCGTTGGTTATGTTCTTCCTCTTCAACCTATATTGGCATTGTTTTTCTATTATGGTGCCTTCCTTTTTTCTTCTTCCTGCTTCTACTTCTCTTCTTGTTCTTTCCTCCTCAGATCTTGTTCTTCCTTCAGTTCTTTTTCTTCTTGCTTCAATCTTAGTTCTACCTCCTGCAATCTTTGCTTTTCTCTCTTCCTCCACTCTATTCTCTGCATCCTCTGCTTCCTCTTCACTTCTGCTACTAAATTTGATTTCATGAGGACTAGATCTACTTTCATCTTGCTGCTTTATTCTCCCATTGGGCTATCAACAACCTTTTTATTTCCCTTATTATGTACGAGATTGTTTCTTTTTGTTGGTGCTACTTCCATAGTTGTCCTCTAGATCTACCTCAAGTCTCTTTTTTGAAAGAGCTTCATTAACTTATTGCCATGTTAGTGTTGACCCATTTTCTATAAACATTTGAGTGTCTACATACACTGACAAGTGTACTGATTTTTTCTCAATTACTTCCCTAATAATTCTTTTAGTGGTCTCTTTTGAAGAAGCTCTCTTGGGTGCCATGGTAACAATGACTTCTAGGAGAAAGTGCTTCACAAGTGTGGTACTTCTGGGACAATAATGACACCCATGGCAAGAAGACATTAGCTTCAACAAAGCTACCTTCAAAGCATGATCAAGTAGAGAGTCAGGAAGCTAGAGAGGAGAATTGTGAAATTTTATTAACAAGGGATACCGGATGACTGTGGAAACTACGCATTGCACAGTCCCAACAACCAAGGATGAAGCTTGAGGCTTGGGAATATGCAATGCATAGTCCCAAGCTGGGTAGAGATTGGGAGAGATTACGCATTACACAATCTCAGTGGCCAAAGTGATAAGAATACCCTTAGAACTATGCAGTGTGCAGTTAGGGCTAGCCTATACTACACATTGCATAGTTCTAGAGGCCAAGTTTGTGGCTTGAACCTTAGGATTGTGTAATGCATAGCTAAGAAAGGCAAGATTTGGCTAAGGAAACTGCAGATCTGTTGGGTGGAAGTGTGAAAAATGAGTAGAAGTGAGTAATGATGTGACCTTGGGTGTAGATCTGACTAAGTATGAACAAATCAATGTAGATCAAGTGCAGATACTGAACAAAAAGAAGGAAAATCAAGTACATGAGGACAGTTGTTGCAACGACGACCATCAGTGAAAAAATAAGGGAATCAATGTGACACTTGTGAAACGCAAACAATAAATTAGAACAACACTTCTACAAGCTAAAATAAGTTCAAACATAGAAAACCATGATGAGAAATTTAAAAAACAACACTCACACAAGAAAAATGACAGAAAGTGACAGAAAAAATGGTAAAAAATGACAAAAGTGAAACTCGACTAGAAAAGCAACGACAATTCCATCGAAGGTTCCTTGATCTTCTCGGGAATGTGATAGCTCCAATATCGAATGTGAAAATTATCTCTAGAGGTGTTGATTAACTAGGTTTGATCAAATGAGGTTTTATGACAAGCATGCCTAAAATCAAGGGAAAATGACACTTGGTAGAAATTCCTAAAAATAGAAATGTGCCACCTTCGGGAAACTCATAGTGGATCTCTACTTATTAGGGATACTTTTTCTTTTTAGATTTTTCTTTTTTTCTTTTTTCGGGAAAATTTCCATGCACAATGTAAGGAAAGACTGTGCAATTATGGGGAACTGGGAAAATTTCTAGCTCAATGCACTCTGCAATTTCTCAGTTTATTGAGGGATTGCAGTTTTTGGGCTTAGTGTTAGGATTCCTTCTATGAATGTGCATTTTCTGAGCTCAAGGCTTCCTACCATTCTAAACTGCACAATTCCAATCATCAAGGATGCTCTCCCTGAAGGATTTCATAGTTTCTTGAGGCAAGCCCAAAACTGATGTGTGACCAAGTCAGGAAGTTAGCTTGTGACTTTGAAAGATCATCTACGTGCAAAAATGAGAAAACACAAGCACAAATGAAAACAATAAGTCTCATTCAAATCAAAATTAATTTACAATAGTACAATATACGCTCTTGCGGATAGGAAGGAAGGCTCCAAAATCAAAGCATAGGCAAAATTTTAGAGGGTGGTTGTAGTTGCTGCAACACTGGTGACACACTAGTAGAACTCCAACTCTTTGTGTAGATCTTGTCTTATGAAAAATAGGTCTAACTCTTCTGGAAGTATTGTTCAATTCATTGATTGTTGCAGCTTCTTCACTTAGCTTGGGTTAAAGATATAGTGTTGCTTCCTTGCCAATAGGCTTGGAGAGTACCCCAAAGAAATCAATTTAGGAACACAAGCATTTCTCTGCTGCAAGCGAGCCTAGATAGTACCCTAATAGAGTTACTTACTTCACCTCTCTACGTAGGAAGCCTTTCTCTTCTTTTGCTCTTTATTCATTTCTCATTTTCTCCATTTTATTTGTTCAAAGAACTTTTCATAGGCACTTATTGATATAAATTGGAACATTATATTGTTTTTCATCCATCTCAATGCATTTGGAATGGAAAAAGTGGAGGAATCAGATCACAAAACAATTTTTACCTACGGGACCCAGTTTGGCGAAACGAGGTCTATAACCTTCCAAGAGCATTTTGCGGCATGAAACGAAGTTTTTTGGGGGTAAAAAATTATCACTTTATTTGTTCACCTTTTCATACTATTCTACACACAAACATCTTTCCAATGGCATAAGAATCACGTCAATCAGAGTCTCTATGCAAAAGTTATGCCACTCAAAATTTGACCTTCTTGTTTTCACACCTATAGTTCGGGAGGATGCCACGTCAGTCCCCATTATTTATGGAAAAGGGGATAGCCACGTGTTTGTGATGTAAAAGACTCTAGAAGATTCTATATTGTAACTCTAGTTAAGATTTTATGTAGTCAAAATTAACCACTAGTAGGTTATCGGGTTGTGTTATCACTGGGCCACTAGGAGGAAGAGGCATTCCATTCTTTCAAGAGCATTTTGTTCCATACTGAGAAAATATATCCAAAAGAGATAGGAGGTATAGCACACATAGAGGATATATTCCCTATAGCATCCTATGGTCCACATGCATTACTTCTTTATACCTATATCCGTATTTCCAGACAGAGAAAGAGAGTGAACTGACCTCACATTCTCGTTGGTTTTTCTCCTGAAAGGGTTTCCCATAAGAGAATATCTTGTGTCTTATGTGTGTGGGGGATTATTTTGTCTTTCTCTAATTTTTTCATAACTTCCATTCGCATGAATGCATTAATTACAGTTAAATCCATAGATCTTAAAGTTTAATAAATTGTAATAATGTAGGAATATCAACATTTTAATATATTATTATCAGATCTATTGTGACAAACCATCCAGTGTAATATCCATGATAGTTTATGGGTCACTTATTTCATGTGGCTGAAGAGCGATCATGACTTATTGAGAGCAGAAGAGTTTTTCCCTTCATAGAAGGATATTTATATACACCTATGACATACTTATTAAGATTTTCCTCCCCTCCTTATGCTACTTGACTTAGTTAACAAGGATTAACCGAAAACAGAAGACTGATTAGAGTAGCTAGTACTAGTTAAAAGTGAAAGCATCATGATTTCACTGTGAATTTCTCCGAAAGGAACATATTTTCCATCAGAGCATTATCGACTAAAATAAATGCAAGATTCACATAAAGAGAGGGAATAAACATATAACCAAGCGTTTATAGCAACGCTACTTCCACTTGGACTTCACCTTGCTTTTCTAAGAAGCCAGACATGGTCTCATGTGGAAACTATCCTATGGGTGAAAAGAAAACAAAAATAAGTAAAGGGTGGAGCAGAAAGGAAAAGAAATAAAATCAAAGAAATAAACAAGAAAGAAAATAACTACTCTTACTCCTAACCTAATAGTTAATAGATCAGACTCACGTGAAGTGATACTTCCAATGCAGCGACAACACATTAGCTGGCCTATTTACACGAGGGAATGCATGTCAATAAATATATACAATAATAATAATAAGAAAAAAATATAAGGCAATACAAACCAAAACGTTCAAAGTTTGAAATAACACGCAAAAAAGAAATAAAGAAGTGCGCAAGGGAGACATTCTGCGAGTGAATGGTGGTGTGTAGACACACTGTGGCCTAAATACATGCAAGGAAAAACTTTCAAACTGTGGAAACAAGTGAACATAAGAAAAAAAGAAATTATTTTTTTCTTTGCAATCATGCTCACTACATATTACTCTAATGACTGAGTGATAATATCGTGTGATACAGATGGAGGATGTGAAAAATATAAGATAAATTAATTTGGAATAGGTATGATAGAGTGATGACCTCAAAAGAGTCAACATTTTTCAAATTGAAAGTGGAACTAACCTCAGGACTAAGAGAACCTAACATAACCATCATCTCAAGTTGAAGTGCCTCGACAGCTTGGGGAAGTTCCAACTCATCAGAAAGTAGATCATCATAGATTGGTGGTTGGGAAAGATCGAGAACATAAAAATAGGAATCATGACCAATGAATCAATGAATAGGTTGGGGCAACTATGATCATAAATTTCAAGATCACAGACTGAGGCATCCTCATAATCTGATGAACCATAAAGAGGGGAATATTGAAAACAAGGAATTTCACCCTCTAAGTTTTTAGACAGAAGAGATGAGAGATTGGGAAGAACTAGAATAGAAGACTCGTCCTCTCTACATCTAGATGAAAACTGACATCCCAAGTATTCTAGGAATGATTAAAAGTATTAACAACATCAAAAATTGATTTTTTTCAAGATTCAATGGAAATGACAGAATCAAGGAAAATGTCAAGATGATGAAGAAGATGTGCAGAAGGAATAAAATCATCCTTTGTCGTAGATTCTTGTTTAGCTATGGGCTCCCACACATAATCATCATGAATCATATTGCAAGTTGGTTGCTCAAAACCAAATTCATGCAAAATTTGATCCTCATGAAGATTACAAGAGAGATTCAGAACAAGTGAGCACAAGAACTCACAATCCAAAGGAACATAGGGAACAAAGGATGGAGGATAAGGAGATAACACTTCAGCGTAACCATGAAATTCACAGTCCAAACCCGTGCTGAGATTATGAGTATATTTGGTGGGAGAAGATGGTGATAGATCAAGAAATGAATTCTTAATCTCTCTCACGTCAACCTGTGGAACCAGAGTTGTTTGATGAGAAGGGGGCAGAGGGTAACTTGGAACAACAACCTTGTTTGTCACATATTTAGAAGCTCTAACACCGAGGTATGTTGGGAGTAGTTCAAAGGATTCAAGCTCATGTGTATTTTTTGGAATGTGAACAAGATAATGAAACATCCCTAACAAGAAAGGCCAATAAACTTCAACTTTAGGAAAGTAAAAACAAAAATCCATCAAAGGATTGTGAAAATGATGCAGT
This sequence comes from Pinus taeda, assembly GCA_000404065.3. Taxonomy (NCBI): domain Eukaryota; kingdom Viridiplantae; phylum Streptophyta; class Pinopsida; order Pinales; family Pinaceae; genus Pinus; species Pinus taeda. The sequence goes on from APFE031583989.1 coordinate 144,991, forward strand.
GATTCATCAGGTGATTTTCGCAATTGTAGAAATTTCTTGCACAAACATTTAGAATCATACATATCAAAAGTGTGATACAATTCTGTGACAAGATGTTTGAAAGAGTGTATGAAGGAATTAGTAAATGTGTGACACGATTTCCTTATGTGCCCTTCGAACTTGAGAATGAACAACCTACAACCAACATCCTCATTGTGGATGTTGTGTTTTATGTAGAATTCAAGAAAACTAGTGGTATGCTCAAATAAGGATGTTTCACCCTCGCCATCAAATTTTAGAGCTTACAAGTCATCTATAATACTCATCAGCAATTGCAAACTTATGTTTCTAGAAAAAAATGTAGGGGTTATGATTGTGGAAGAAGTCATAAGATGAGTGTAGAAATTCAAAACAGACTTTAATGGCTCACCTTGTCATTTGGCACTCCTTCTAGTGCCAGAAATGTTGATGGTGCTAGATCTACCAAAATTTAAGGGATCTTCCTGATATGAAGCCCCAACTAGACCTCACACCGTGTTGGCATTATGATACATTTGTTGTACTTGATGGAAATCCACTTGTAGCAAAACAACTCACTTGTATATGGTAACTAGATGAAACTAAGTAACTAGATGAATCTGCAGGAGAGATATTAGATGTAACATAATGCATGGCAGTTAAAAGGAATCATTTCATAAGTAATATGGAAAATTACAGTGTAACAGGTCTATTCAGAAGTAACAAGATATTGGTACAGAAGAACAGGAAGATGGAACTTAGGTCTACTAATAAGAATAAAGAAAGTAAAGGAAAATGTTGATGTAAAGTAGTTTAAGAAGTATTCACAAGTCCACTTAGTCAAAACAGTGTATACATGATGGTCCATAGAACAAAAAGAGCGTATACATATACACGCACTCCCACAGAAGGAAAAGAGTGTACATGTTGGAAAACCAAGGTTTTGATCTAAGGTATTTGGTTCGAAGTATTGACCCTAGGTATTTAGTCCAAGGTATTGGTCCTAAGTGGTTTTGGTCCAAGGTATTGAGAAAGGGCCTAAAGCTATATAAGGAGGAGAAGATCATAAGGCCAACTGTGCAAGTGTATGGGTTTCTAAGAAATACTTCTATCTGAAGTATCTTTTATGTTGCAGGGGCTATGTTTGTGATTAGATCTGAAATAATTTGTGCACCTTTAATTCAATGTTGGATCAGGTACATGAGACATAAAATGACTTATTATTGAATGATCTGATATTGGTTGGGCTAGATCTGGCTATGTACACTTGTCTAATTCTTTAAATGTCGTGATATGGGTTTGTCTGAAGTTCGGAAGTGCAGCGAAGTTATGAGTTAATATTTTCAGATCTGTACATTGGTTCATCTCTACAGAAGTGCGTGTACACGTAGGTTCTACTCTTCAAAATAGCATATACAAAAGAAAAGCCTCTTCTTCAGATCTGACTGATCAATCTGATCAATTTTGTTGTTTCACTGTTGTTTGTCAATGAAGTATTCTTAGATCTAAATCTAAATCTAAATGCATAAGGAGTTTGGTATTTGATTGATTGATTGAATAAGTGAGAAGGGTGCTCTCTACTACTGCTTGTGTAAAGCTTTGTAAATAGACAGTACATGGTCAACATATTGTTAGTTGGTACAGACTTGATTCAGAAATTTTAAGTTTCAGTAGCCTTGAAGGTATACGCAAGTTTGTTTATAGGAAGTAGTGTATACATGTAGGTTAGGTTCAGTAAAGTAGTGTATACATTCTGATGCATGATTTTTGAGGTTGCAACTGGTTCTGAATGATGATGCAGGTTTCTGGGTTCAACACAGTGTTATGGTGAGAGTGATCTGATTGTTCAGATTAACTAATTGTTGGTTGATGTAGTTTGAGTTTCAAAGTTCCTGAAGGGACATCCAGTATGAAAATTTGATGAAAAAAGGTCTTCATGTGTATTGTTGTGTACTAGGAGCATCCAGTCTGAAAATTTATGAAATGTTGTCCCTAGTGGAAGAGAGAAGGTCATAACCTTTTGTAGTTCACCGCCTATGTACTAGTAATCACATTGCCTAGTACAAGAGCTAGGGGGTTGTAGCTCCCTTCCAGTAGAAGCTGGAAAACAAGAGAGGTTATAGCCTTCTGCAAGTGGGTGCATGCGTACTGGTATGAGTCTGCACTACTACAAGATTGTAAATAGATTTTATTATTATTAAAAGAAGATAGAGACGACAACAACAGGTGGTTTTCATCCACATTAGGTTTCCACCATAAATCTTGGTGTTCATGTGTGTTTCTTATGTATGATGGTTTATTCTATTTTTACTGCTCTATTTAATAAGTTATTGATGCACAGGTTAAAGATCAACACATGATAAATTGTCTAAATCACAAGTTTCTGGGTGTACGCAGGTTTCTCTAATCATAGTTGCGTGTACACGCTAGTTCACTTTACATAAGTAGCATATATAAATTTGTTTGAGAAAATAAAATTATTGATCAGATAATACTGATTCACCCCCCTCTCAGTAGTAATTCCAACAATTGGTATTAGAGCATGTCCTTCTAAAGAAGTTTGATCACTTGAAGGAAGATCTTTCAAGATGAATAGTCATGAAGGCATGGGATCCATCAAACCACCAATATTTGATGGGAGAAACTTGGTATATTGGAAAATAAGAACCAAATCTTATCTACAATCACTTGGAGCAGATGTTTGGGAAATTGTACAAGGAGGATATCAATTTCTAGCAGCAATTCCTATAGACTCTTCATGTAGGAAGTTATACAAAACCAATGCCAAAGTTTTCAATACATTATTGGAAAGTCTGTCAGAATTAGAATTTGTCAAAGTCATGCAACTCAAGACAGCCAAAGAAATATGGGACAAAATCATTCAAAGCTAAGAAGTAGACTCTCAGGTAAAATGTGCTAAGCTTAAAACTCTTAGAATTTGGTACGAAACTCTTAAGATGCATAATGATGAGAGTGTTGTTAGTTACTTCTTATGTATAGATGAAATTGTTAATTGTATGAAGAATCTAGGTGAAGAGATAAAGGAAGTTACATTAGTGGAGAAAATTTTTAGATCTTTGTCTTCTAAATTTGAGTCAAAAGTGTCTGCCATAAAAGAAAAATAGGATCTTCTAACTATTGTAGTGACTCAACTCCATGGAATCCTAAATGCCTTTGAAATGAGAAAAGGAGGTCCATCAGATATGAGAGACAACATTTAAAGCATCAACAAAAGGAAAAGAAAAGGAAGAGCACCATGAATCATGACACATTTCAAAAGAAGAAGATGAGGTAAAATTTGTCAAGAAGCTTCAACGGGGTTCCAAAAGATTCAGAGGTACACTACCTTTCAAATGTTTTGCTTGTGGTATAGTTGGTCACTATGCTGCCAAATGTCCTCATAAAGATAAATATGAAAAAGGGAAGGAATATGAAAAAGGAAATAGAAAAGAAGTTCTGAATAGAAGAAGTTACTATACGGATGAAGATAGTGATGGTTTATCTAATAGTGATGAAGATGAAACTGAACAATATTATAGACTTCTCATGGCCTATGACAATGATGATTTTCTAGATACATTAGAAGAGGAAGATTTTCTTAAAGAACTCACTAAACTTAAAATCTGTTTAGAAGAAAAGAATATGATCATAGATACTTTGACACACCAACTTGCTAAAAGAGAAAAGCACAATGAAAATCAAGAATGTGAAATTGTGGGTCTAAGAAAAGATCTTGAGAAGACGAAATCTCTCAATCTTAGATTTGCTAAAGGATCAAAAACTTTAAATGAAATTATCAAAGTTCAGCGATCTCCTCTGATAAAGATAGGTCTTGGATATACTGAAGAATCATCTGATTCACGAAAGTCGTCAACCTCCACCAGAAGCTATCTTGATGCAGCAAAGACGAGTGAATAGTATGTCAATCGTCAGCAAAGACCTAGAACTACTCATCAGGTAAATCATACTCAATTCATTCCAAGGATGAATATTAGTAGAAGCTATGACCAACAAGTAAACAATGTCAAAAGATTCTATGATTGCAAAAACTTCTTTAATGGGAAATGTTTTTAATGTCATAACTTTGGACACAAGGCTGCTTAGTGTGTTGCTTACAAAACCATCATGACTAGAGAAGCACGAAATCAAAGAAGTACAATAGGAATCAAGAAAAGTTCCTATAATAACTTTTCTCCTCTTGAAAATGAAATAGAATGCTTGATTTGTAGCAACTTTGGTCATGAAGTATCTGAATGCAGGAGAAAATTTTGGCCAACATTTCAAAAGGAGAAAACGCCATTAAATCCCAAGATATGGAGAAGAAAGGAATCTCAATCAGAAATATGTGGTATAGCTTTGTATGTAGAAGGATAAGAAAATCATTGGTACATCAACAGTGGAAGCTCCAAACACATGACAAGTGATAAAGAGAAACTTCATTCATATAATGCTTTAGAAAAAGAAAAGAACGTCTCATTTGGAAATGAAACTCCAGCTATCATTAAAGTCAAAGGTTATGTTTCTTGAAATAAAAGGTTAAAGCTAGAAATGTCATGTATGTAGATGGTTTAAAGCATAACATATTAAGTGTCAGTCAAATGTGCAATCAAGGAAATGAAGTGGTGTTTCGATCAAACAGATGTGTTGTTCATGAGCTTGATACAGGAAATACCGTGATCAAAGGTACAAGAACTCCGAACAACTTATACTTACTCAAAGGAGGACAACAACAATGCTATCTAAGAAAAATAGATGAAAATTGGTTGTGGCATAGAAGATTGGGACATCTAAGCTTTTCTCAAATAAGAAAATCATGCAGGCTCAAGGCAGTTCGTGATCTTCTAGATATTAGCATCCCAGAAAATACCATATGCAAACCATGTCAAATCGGTAAGAAAACAAGAGTTCACTTCATTGAAAAGGAAGGGTCAACAAGTAAGCCTCTTGAACTCATCCATACTGATTTATGTGGACCAAGAAGGAAAAATTCACCTCGTGGAGAAGAATACTTTATTTTGTTTATTGATGATTTTTTCAGGGTGTGTTGGATAGGTCTTATAAAACATAAAGATGTAGAATTTGAAAAGTTTAAAGCCTTCAAAGCTTTAGTTTAAAATTAATCAGATCGAAAAATCAAATGTCTCAGATCTGATCGAGGGAGAGAATTCATATCAGATGAATTCTTTGACTTTTGTGAACAACATGGAATAAAAAGGAAATTCTCCACTGCAAGAACTCCTCAGCAAAATGGTGTGGTAGAAAGGATGAATAGAATAGTTCAACAAATGGCTCGAGCTATGCTAGATGAATCTGTAACTCCTGCAACCTTCTGGGGTGAAGCTGAATTTGCTGCCATGACTATTCTCAACAAAGAAAATGTTCAGGTAAATAGCAATCAAACTCCACATGAACTTCGGTATGGTAAGCCTCCTACTGTAAAACACTTTAGAGTATTTGGAAGCAAATGTTTTATCAAAAGGACTGATAAAAAACTTGGTAAGTTTGAACCTAGAGTAGACGAAGGTATTCTTCTTGATTATTCTTCTAGAAGTAAAGGATACAAATTTTATAATAAAATACTTTGGAAAATTGTTGAAAGCATTGATGTTGTAGTTGATGAAGCATGCAGAAATCTGGAACAAATGAAATCAACAGAGGAACATGACAATGAGGAAGATGGGGAATTCTTTCCTGCATCAAATCAAAATGATATTGAAGAAGAAACTAATGAAGCATCAGAAGAAGATACAATAGACAAGGAAAATACTCCATAAGGTATGCTAAGAAGAATCATCCAAAATCTCAAATTCTAGGAGAAAATGGGTTTGGAGTACAGACAAGAAGAACTCTTGTAGGGGCCTCAAGTTATCTCACATTAATCTCCTCCACAGAACCTCAAAATTTACATGAATCATGCAAAGATGAATGTTGGGTCAAGGCCATGGATGAAGAATTAGACCAAATTGAAAAGAATGATACTTGGGAATTAGTTCTTAGACCTCATGATAAAAATGTCATAGGAACAAAATGGATATTTAAGAATGAGCTGAATGAAAATGGAGAAGTTATTAGAAACAAGGCAAAACTTGTTTGTAAAGGGTATGCTCAATGAGAAGGTATAGATTTTGAAGAAACCTTTGCACCTGTTGCCAGACTTGAAGCTATAAGGATGTTTCTTTCCCTTTATAGCTTTTGAAAATTCAAAGTATATCAAATGGATGTACAATCAGCTTTCCTTAATGGAGATTTAGAAGAAGAAGTATATATTGAACAACCAAAAGGATTCATTCTTGGAAATGATGCAAAACTCATATGCAAGCTCAAAAAGGCTCTCTATGGTCTAAAACAAGCTCCAAGGGCTTGGTATTACCACCTTGACAAATATCTACAACAACAAGGTTTCACAAAAGGTTTCGTAGATAACAATTTATACACAAAGATTGAAAATGATAAACTGCTAATTATTGTTGTTTATGTTGATGATATCATCTTTGGTAGCAATGAAGAATCCATGAGTCAGAAGTTTGCTTCAAAAATGCAGCAAGAATTTGAAATTTCCTTACTTGGCGAACTTACTTATTTTCTTGGTCTACAAGCACAGCAAACAAAAGATGGCATCTTTCTTTCACAAACCAAATATCTCATGCAGTTGTTGAAGAAGTATAGGATGGAAGATTCTAAACTAGTATGTACTCCAATAGTAAAAGGATGTAGTCTCCTCTCTAACGATGAAATGCCAGCACTAAACCAACCAACTTATAGATCTATGATTGGAAGTATGCTTTATCTAACAGGTACCAGACCTGGCATCATGCATGCAGTAGGATTTGTTGGAAGGTTCCAAGAAAATCCAAAGGAATCACATCTCCAGGAAATCAAAATAATCTTCAAATATCTTCAAGGAACTCAGGACTTTGGACTATGGTATCTTAAAGATACAGACCTTACTCTTCATGCATATACAAATCCAGATTGGACAGGAAGTGTTGATGATCGAAAGAGCACTAGTGGAGGTGCATTCTATATGGGTTCTTGGTTAGTGTCTTGGTTCAGCAAGAAACAAAGTTCAATTTCTTTATCTACAGCTGAAGCAGAATACGTGGTTGTTGCATCTTGTTGCACACAACTACTTTGGATGATGCAAACTTTGCAAGAAATTCAGATCACATGTACAACACCCATATCCATTCTATGTGATAATACAAGTGCCATCAGTATTTCAAAAAATCTAGTCATGCCCTCCAATACCAAGCACATACCCATCAAGTACCATTTTCTACAAGAACAAGAGCTTGAGAAAAAGGTCAAAATGGAGTATGTTCCCTCCAAAGAACAGGTTGCTAAAATATTCACTAAACCACTACCCAGAGAAACATTTGAATATCTTAGACAAAAGCTGGGAGTAGTTGTTGCATCATCCTGTTGTTAAATCCAGTTATTCAAAGGAAGGTTATTATACACAGGTTTCATGAAGTTTAGTCGCGTATACATGTAGGTTTCTATGATTGAAGGAGTGTATATGTTTTTTTGATAGAAAAATAGTGGGTCGAACTCTGATATGGGTGCTTTGTCTGATGTTGATGATTACAGTCTGATGACATGCTTTGCTCATTGATTTTTATCTAACTAACAAAAATGCCTTGATGAATGACTTGTTAACAATTCCCAGGTAGCACAGATTCAGGGAAAGCATTAGCCTTCACACGCATTCTGCATTGTTGGCATTATGGTTGCTGAGTCCAATTATGGCTTTAGATATTTATATCATTTTTTGTTTAAAGCATGTAAAGGTGTAGGGTGTGATATGACTTCTTATATACTTGAATAAGTCCTATTGGACAAATGATCTAATTTGTACCCCCACTTTTTATGGGATGGATGACGTAATATTTGTTGTATTTTTGTCATGTATAAACATTTGGTGTATCCCCACTTGGTTGGGAGATTGATGTATGTATGAGTAATTGGTGATAGGAAGGTCATACTCACATAGTTGAGTTATAGAGTCATGTTATTCTTTTATAAAATTTATTTGCAGACTCTGCATGTGCTCAGGGGGAGCATGGATGGTATAGTGCATCTCCGCATGAACAAAGGGGGAGTTTAATCAGAGAATACAGCATGTGCCTAGGGGAAGAATCATCAATGTTCATATTTATTTGTTCAAATATGAAAGAATTCATTTTGGTCAACCCTTTACCATTGATATCAAAGGGGGAGCATATCTTGGTCCACCCTTTGTCGTTGATGTCAAATGGAGAGAGTATTTTGTGTTGCTTGTTATCTCTAAACAATTTCTATAGCTTGTAGTGATCAACACCAACATGGTTGCCATCAAGTCCAATGGGGAAGATTGTTGGGATTATGATATATGTGTTGTAATTGATGGCAACCCACTTGTAGCAGAACAACTCACTTGTATATGGTAACTAGATGAATCTACAAGAGAGATATCAGATGGGACAGAATGCATTGCTATTCAAAGGAATCATTTCAGAAGTAATATGGAAAATTACAATGTAACAGGTATACTCAGAAGTAATAGGACATTGGTATAGAAGAACAAGAAGATGGAACTTAGGTCTACTAATCAGAATAAAGAAAGTGAAGGAAAAGGTTGATGTAAAGCAGTTTCAGAAGTATACGCAGGTCCACTTAGTCAAAACAACATATACACGCTGGTCCATAGAACAAAAAGAGCGTATGCATATACACGCACTCCCACAGAAGGAAAAGAGTGTACATGTTGTAAAACCAAGGTTTTGGTCTGAGGTATTTGTTCCAAGGTATTTTAGGTCCAAGGTATTTGGTCGGAAGTATTGACCCTAGGTATTTGGACCAAGGTATTACAAAAGGCCTAAATCTATATAAGGAGGAGAAGATCATAAGGCCAAGTGTACAAGTGCATGGGTTTCTAAGGAATACTTCTATCTGAAGTATATTTATGTTTTAGGGGCTATGTTTGTGATTAGATCCGAAATAATTTGTGCACCTTCAATTCAATGTTGGATCAGGTTCATGAGACATAGAATGACTTATTATTGAATGATCTGATATTGGTTGGGCTAGATCTGACTATGTACATCTGTCTTATTCTTTAAATGTCATGATTTGGGTTTGTCTAAAGTCTATAAGTGCAGTGAAGTTATGAGTTAATATTTGCAAATATGTACGCTGGTTTGTCTCTACAAAAGCTCGTGTACACACAAGTTCTACTCTTCTAAATAACGTATACAAAATAAAATCCTCTTCTTCAAATCTGACTGATCAATCTGATCAATTTTATTGTTTACTTTTCTTTGTTAATGAAGTCTTCTTAGATATGAATCTAAATTTGAATGCCTAAGGATTTTGGTATCTAATTGATTGATTCAATAGTGAGAAGGGTGATCTCTACTACTACTTGTGTAAAGCTCTATAAATAGACAGTAGATGGTCAACATACTATTAGTTGATACAAACTTGATTCAGAAATTTTATGTTTTAGTAGTCTTGAAGGTATACGCAGGTTTTATTACAGGAAGTAATGTATACATGCAAGTTGGGTTTAGTAAAGTAGCGTATACATTCTGATGCATGATTTTTGAGGTTGCAGCTGGTTCTAAATGATGATGCATGTTTATGGGTTCAGCATAGTGTTCTGGTGACAGTGATCTGATTGTTCAAATTAACTTATTATTGGTTGATGCAATTTGAATTTCAAAGTTCCTGAAGGGTCCAGTATGAAAATTTGATGAAATAAGGTCTTCATGTGTATTGTTATGTACCAGGAGCACCCAGTATGAAAATTTATGAAACGTGGTCCCTGGTGGAAGAGAGAAGGTCGTAGCCTTTTGTAGGTTAGTGCCTATGTACTAGTAATCACATTTCCTAGTAAAAGAGCTAGGGGATTGCAGCTCCCTTCTAGTAGAATTTGGAAAATGAGAGAAGGTTGTAGCCTTTTGTAGGTGGGTTCCTGCATACTGGTACGAGTCTGCACCAGTACAACATTGTAAACATATTTTCTTATTATTAAAAGAAGACAGAGATGACACTAGTAGGTGGTTTTCACCCACATTGGGTTTCCACCTTAAATCTTGGTGTTCATGTGTGTTTCTTATGTGTGATGGTTTATTTTGTTTTCGCTGCTTTTTTTAATAAGTTACTGATGCACTGGTTAAATATCAACACATGATAAATTGTCTAAATCACAAGTTATTTGGGTGTATGTTGGTTTCTCTAATCATAGTTGCATGTACACGCTAGTTCACTTTACATAAGTAGTGTATATAAATCTATTTGAGAAAAGAAAATTATTGATCAGATAATACTGATTCACCCCCCTCTCAGTATTATTTCCAACACACTGTTTGGAGTAGGATTCCAGCAATGGGTGGTAATGTTATGCCTTGACTACGAAAATGCGTAGAGTAAAGTATGGTAACTTTGGTGAGAGCAAGTGTGTGACCCTATGGAAAGTCAAGTGCGATGCATGAAGGTTCCAACACACAAAGGGAAAATAAAATGTGCACCTTGGAAGCTTGTAATAATACACAGCTTGAAAGGAACACATGAGCATAATGAAATCACAAGCTAAGATGTACAAAAGTCCACAAGTTAAAGTTATGAATTAACATAACAACATGCATTCAACAAGATTCAAACAAATTCCAATGAAATAGTTCATAAGCATAAGTGTAAGTTAAATAACATACATTGAAAATACAACAATAATAGTCATACTATATTCACAACATATGCATGAAATCATGTCAGCTATGATTTAATTATAATTGAAAGTATCATCCATACATACACCATTGATGGACCATTAGCCCCAATAGTGGAACATTAAAGTCAAGAACACCTGCTCCTCCAAAGAAGGATACTCGCTCTACACAACGGAGAAGCCAATGCTCTTCACAATACTCCCAAGCTTCTTCTAAGCCTACGCGTAGCCAAAAGATTGGCTCCCAAAAGCTTGTTGCATGAGTTATGATGTTCTATTTATAACAAGAGGGGGTGACTCTTCATATTCCAATATTGACACTTGGAATTTCACGTACAACATAATTAAAAATAATATTACATTTTTCACTTGTACCCATATAAGACAAAACATGGTAGAGACAACTTGACAACCTAACAAGACAAAACACTATGATGCTTGAGTTTGGGGAAACTACAACTCAACAACTTTCACTTGATGCTTCTCAATTACATATTTGTGCCAAGCTTGTTATTGTGTGGTGGCATCCCAAAATTGCATGATGGTGTCTAGCTGGAAGCAGACTCTAGCCTCCATAGCATCTTGGTACAATGACTTGGAGCTATTTTTAACATCCCTCTCAACAAAGAGAAACATTGTTCTAATATGGACAGGACCACCAATGTAATTTTGCATGTTCTATCTACTCATCTAGAAATCCTCCTTGGTGGCAATATGTCTCAACTGCTCCAAGTACTCTTCAATCTCCTTCCTAAATTGGTGTCTTTGTTTGGCTTCAGTGAGTGAGCCAATTGATGGGATCTTGTGTGCTTTCACCAAGAAATCCAAACTATTTTATAACCATACACATGAGGCTTGAATACTACCAATGAAAGAGGTGAGCTTCCTATCGTTCTAAATAACCATTCGAACCTTCTCTTTCTCTAGCTCTCCCCATGGCTTCATTTTCATTCCCAAGTTAAGTGGTTCCCCTTTCTATTGCATTTTCCATTCATGCATGGATAAAACATAAGATTTTATATTCTTGAGATTTTTAATGAAGTGTTTTCCCTACTAGTGCAATCCATGCAAGAAAACAACTAACTTATGTATGGTTATGAGATTTTCATAAAGGTCCTGTATGCTCTCTCCATGTGTTGATACTTCACTAAGCATCGTTGCTCTCATTTCCTCCAAGTATACATGTGCATAAACTATGTTTTGTATTGTTGTGCAGAGCTAATATATCTCTTATCAAGTAGCCTGTAAGTTTTGTTCAAATTTCTTATTCTCGGTCATCAAATATTGATTGTTTTATATTTATGCACCTACAATGGAAAAGTTGGCTACAACAATGGAATTTGGATTATTACTGATGTTTTCCACTATCACCCTTTCTCTAATGAATGCAGGTGATACATGATCATCAAGAAAATTCCTTTTCCATGCTTGTATAATAATCTTTTGGAATTCAACATAAGACAGATTGTATAAGTCCATTACTGGATTATCATCAAGAAGCACAACATCCCCTTCTTCGCTTTGAGCTAACTCTACTGGTGGAGATGATGGAGACTAAATGATGACCTGTGGTGCACTCAGCATCAGGTCAACATCCTCATTTTATGGCTCGAATTCCAACTCCATATATGCAATTTCAATCATCTTCAATCTACTGAGAAAGCTCCTGATCTTGCATATATTCACCTTCCTCCTCTACTGCTGGTTGGTTTTGTTCTTGCTCCTCAACCTTTATTGGTGATGTTTCTTCTGTTATGGCACCTTGCCTTTCTTCTTCTTCTTGCTTTTTCTTTTGGTCTTGTTCTTTCCTCCTCATCTCTCATTCTTCCTTCAGTTCTACTTCTTGCAAAATTTTCTTTTCTCTCTTCCTCTGCTCTATTCTTTGTATCCTCTGCTTCCTCTTTGCTTTTCTTGCTAAAGTTTCTTTCATAAGGATTGAATCTGCTTTCATCTTGCAAATTTTTAATCCCCATGGACTATCATCAAATTTTCTCTTTCCCTTATCCTATATGGGATTATTGCTTTCTGTTAGTGCCTCTTCCAAATTTGTCCTCTAGATATACCTCAAGGCTTCTTTGCTGAAATATCTTCATTAACTTGTTGCCATGTTAGTGTTGACCCATTTTCTATAAAACATTGAGTTTTTGCATACACTAGCAAGTCTACTAATGTTTTCTCAACTACTTCCCCAATACTACTTTCATTGGTCTTGTTTGAAGCATCTCCCTTTTGTGCCATGGTAACAATGAATTCTAGGAGAAATTTCTTCACAAGTGTGGTACCTGTGGAACAAAAAGGACACTCATGGAAAGCAAACATTAGCTTCATCAAATCTACCTTCAAAGTGTGATCAAGAAGCAAGTCGGGCAACTAGAGAGGAGGATTACAAAATTTTCATCAACAACGGAGAGTGAATTATTGTGGTAATTGCGCACTGCACATTCCCAACATCTAAGGATGAATCTTGAGGCTTGGGACTGTGCAATGCATAGTCCCAGCCTAGGTAGAGACTAGGAGAGACTACACATTTCACAGTCTCAACGGCCAAGGTGATAGGCTGACCCTTGGAACTACGTAGTGCGCATTTGGGGTCAGCATCTACTACACACTACATAGTTCCTAAGACAAGTTTGTGGCTTAAGCCTTAGGATTGCGCAGTTCCCAGCTAGAAAAGGTAAGATTTGGCCAAGGAAAGTCTAGATATGCCCGGTGGAAGTGTGAAAAATGATCAGAAGTGAGTAATGATGTGAACTTGGGTGAAGATATAAAAAGTATGAACAAATCAATGTAATAAAGTGAAAATACAGAAAAAGATAGAAGGAAGATAAAGTATGTGAGGAGAGTCACCATAACAGTGACCATCGGTGCAAAAATAAAAAAACAGATGCAACACTTGTGAAAGGAAAAAAAAAACGTATAACAACACTTCTATAAGCTAAAATAAGTTGAAATTCCAGCAACCATGAAGATAAATAAGAAAAAAACACCTACATAAGTAAAATTATCTAAAACAACAAAAAAAGTAGCAAAAGATGACAAAACTGCAACTCACTCGGAAAAGCGACAATAATTCCATCGAAGGTTCCTTGATCTCCTCGAGAATGCTAGAGCTCCAAGATCAAATGCACAAATGATCTATAGAGGCATCGATTAACTATATTTGAGCAAATGAGGTTTCATGATGAGCATACCTAAAATCAAGGAAAAATGACACTTGGCGGGATCTTCTAAAAATAGAAGTGTGCCACCTTTGGGAAACTAATGATGGATCCCTACTTATTAGGGATGCTTTTTCTTTTTAGCATTTTCTTTTTTCCTTTTTCAATGAAACTTTCTTTGCACACTGCCAAGAAAGATTGTGCAATTCTACAGAACTGGGAAACTTTCCGACTCAATGCACTACGTAGTTTCGGAGCTTAGTGAGGGATTGTGCAGTTTATGGGATCATTGTTGGGTTTCCTTCCATGACTGCATAATTTCTGAGCTCAAGGATGCCTTACATTCTGAACTACACAATTCCAATCATCATGGTTTCTTGCCCTCAAGGATTGCGCAATTTCTAGAGGCAAGCCCGAAACTGTTGTGTGACCGAGTCAGGAGGTTAGCTTGTGACTTAAAAATATCAGTTATGTGTAAAAATGATAAAACAAAATCACAAATGAAAAATATAAGTCTCAATCAAATTACAAGTACTTGAAAATAGTATAAGATAATCTCATATGGATAGGAATGAAAGCTCCAAAATCAAAGCATAGGAACAATTTTGGAGGGTGGTTATAGCTACTACAACATCAAGCTATCCCTCAAGTGCCATATCAAGGCTAGAAAGTCCAAACCCATCCTCTCTAAAACTTTCAAGATTATCCTAGACATGGAAAACAAAGTTATGTGTGCTAGCTATCATAATCCTCCTTACTATGTTGCCCAGTTTCCTCTTTATCAGAACCCTCCCTATCATGGAGCGCAAATACCTTTTTCTTAGGATATTCCCTCTTGTCCAGGTTATCCTCCACCATATTTTAACAAGAATTTTTCATTTGTGGCCACTCTCAAATTGCTATATTTGACTCAGCTCACAAACAATCCTATTGCTTATTCGCCTTGGTGGTCGATTATTCCTACGAAATTGCCTTTTGATATCCCAAAATTCAATGGGAATCCTAGAGAAGACTTGTCAACGCATCTCATGACTTATCATCTATGGTGTTTTTTGAACTCCCTTAATGATGATTCCATTCAATTACGTCTTTTCCAGCACACTCTTATTGGTACATTAGCTAAATGGATATTGAATTACCGAGAAATTTGTTTAACAATTTCAGTGCCTTGGCTACAAACATCCTCACACATTTCTAGTTTCCCATCAGATACGAAACTAAAACGAAACTTCTGACCAACTTCAAACAATCTGATTCCACTAAAAATTTTTATCATATTCATGAGTGGTGACATTATCGTCAATTGGTTAAGACATATGTTCCAAATCACTTTTTAGTGGAATGGTTTACTAAGTCTCTATTGACCCCTATAACAAAAGGTGTAGCTAAGGGTGGAGTTTTAACCAAAGAGAAAGTAATTGCTCACACTCAAAACTTGGATCTTGTTTATACCCAACCTGGCACACTTTATGGTAAGATACCAAACACTTGCGACCTTCGAACATTGTTCCTCAAGATCCTAGTAAATAATCTCATGTTGTTGATGGTGTGATTGGTTCTTCCAGTTTGCACTCGATGAGTAAACCATCTGTTATTGCTCTTACCACAACGACCCAAATCCCTCCATCCAATCCTTTTGTAGCTTCTACTTCCGAGATCAATTTCATTCAGTCTGATAAAGGAAAATCTCAATAGAAACTAGGAAGTAAGAATAAAGGAAAAGGTAAGAAGAAGAAAGATTCTCCTCTATAGGATAAACAAAACAATCAATCTTCAGATTAGAGTCGGAAACCTTGTTACCCATGCCTAATTTGTAATGAGGAAAACTTTACTCATGACTCTCCCCACTAGGCCAAAGTCAACAAATTTCTGAAATATTCTACTTCACCCACTGTGTTGACAGATTCATTTCCAAATCAGGAGACTCATTTGGTTGCACGAGGCCCTACTTCCTCTAACTTGATTTTGATGCTTTCTTCTATTAAATAAAATATCGATATTATGGTGGCTCCCCATAATAAATACTATGGTAATGTGAATCCCCTGAATGGCGAGGCTATTGATCAACCTTCTAGTTTAGCTGCATCTCCATCGAATCCTGCTCCTCTTATGATTCCTACGAAATTGACTGTTAAGCCTTCAAAGGGCGTTATCCATAAATCTGCTTTCAACCCTCACGCGAGAGCTACTCAAAATTACAACATAGATGAGGACCTGTCTTAGTCTCCATATTCTATTTCTACTCTCGAGGTGTTGCAAAAATTTTCTTCCAAGAAAAGGGATTTTCTTTCAACAATTGGATGCATTGATCCTTTGGATTCCAACCTAGTCACTTTTAATCATGAGAACTATAAACCTAGACTCTTGGCTCAATTAGCATTTAAGATCCATGTTATCGTCTATGGTAAAAACATACATCATTCTATTGTGAATGAGGGAGCCTCAACCTGCATCATGTCCTTGTCTTGCTAGAAGGCCATTGGTTCTCATTAATTGAATTAGTCGCCTACCAACTTGAAATCTTTTGACGAAAGAACTTATAAACCTTGTGGGATTTTGA
This sequence comes from Pinus taeda, assembly GCA_000404065.3. Classification (NCBI taxonomy): domain Eukaryota; kingdom Viridiplantae; phylum Streptophyta; class Pinopsida; order Pinales; family Pinaceae; genus Pinus; species Pinus taeda. Next base: position 161,414 of record APFE031583989.1, read on the forward strand.
ATTATTTACAAGCAGAATTAAGAGGTAAATATGTATCCATAAAAGTCAAATTTATTGATATAACACTTGATTAAAATCTTCTATTGGGTCTCACTTAGGTTTATGCCATGGTTGTTGTCATTTGGACTTACTTCTGAATGATCACCTTTCCTTAAAAAGGCGACATAGTAGCCATCAATAAACTCATAATTTTCACCTCTAATTCTCTAGTTATTGGAGGTTTCCCTCTCGTAGGGGTAACTCTACTCCCATATTAGCATGTTGGGACAGGATTGCTTAAGGATTCCTCTCTCATGGGAACCTTTTCACTTTCTCCTCCTTCACTTGCCAACAACTCTTCTTCGGTTTCCTATATCAATATGATATCCTCTTCTACTATTCTAACTAATCCTTGGGTAGTCCCAAACAAAACTAACATCAATATTTTTGGCGACCATATGCCTCTTACATGGAAAATTTTAGGGGCGAATTTTCGCCCTTGGGTGAAATTAAGGGGTTTTATATTTTTATTGGGTGAATATTTTGTATCACACTACATTGTTGCAAATCGTCTCAAATTTATTTTATAAAAAAATTAGGTATGGAGGTTAGCCCACCTTATTTTAAGGGAGAGTAAAAAAAGTAAATTTAGCCCTTGAAATTAGGAGTTACAACCTTCCATTCAATCTAATTTTCAAGAATAGGTATTTATGATAGTTATTTCACCCTCCACATTCAATGTAAAAAATGTTTTTTTTCTTTCATTTTCTCGTATTTCATGGTTTTGGGGTTAATTTCGAGAAAATGACCTTATTTTTTGGAAAAAATGATCACAAATGAATAATTCATTTTATTTAAAAATTCCAGTCTCATATTTTCATGTTTATTTAAATATTGAATAATTTTCTTGCCATATTCCAAGTTTGCATGTGTTATCATATAAAGAATAATGGATAACATTTTTTTATTTTTACTCCATAAGTCACCTTATATTTACATGTAAATAAATAAAAATATAAATAAAGTAGAGTATGGTAAATAAATAAAACCTCCTTTTATACTTACTCCAAAGGTATGGTAAACAAGTATAAATATAAATAAACTAGAGGTATTGTAAATAAATAAAACCTCTTTTTATATTTAGTCCATAACCCTCTTTCTATTTAAGAAGGCTTAGAAAAGAGGTTTTATTTAAGTGAATCCTATGGGCCAAATACCATATTTATAAAATAGGTATGGTAAATTAATAAAAATATAAATAAACAAGAGTAAATAAATAAAACATTTTTTTTATATTTACTCCAGAAGTCACATTATATTTAAGAGCAATCAAAAAATGTTTTACATTTAGGTGAAGCCTATGGGCCAAATACCATGGGCCAAATTATTATTAATACCATGCAAAAAAACATTATTAACCCATTATTAACCCTAATATTAGTATTAATAAAACACATGGTATTGACCCATGGTATTCACGTGGAATGTGGGCTATTTAAAGGGGGGAATTAAACTAGAATAGAACCATCTTTACTCTGGATCTACTAATCCCTAGGAGGGGTCAAATATCGTGATATGCAAACTAGCATAGAGTGAAAAACTATTTGATCCTCGGGCTTGGTAGATCAAGGTTAATAGTGGATGTTGTAATCTAATGTCACTTAAACATTTTAATTTGGTTAAAATAAAAATCAATTATTAATTTTATTAATTTTTATAAATTACTAATAGTAGTTTTTAAGCTCTAGGTTTATGATAACCCATGGTATTGACCCATGGTAATATCATGGTATTCAAGTGAGCATAGGCTATTTAAAGGGGAAATTCTATCATCTTAGATCCATCTTAATTCTGGGTCTACTAAGTGCTGAGAGGGATAAATACATTTCATCCCTCCAAGAGTGGTATAAGTGGAGTTAAGATGGATATAGGTTGGTTTTTATGATAATGAAGATATTAAATAGACTTAGGAAATTATTTTATAAAAAACATCTTAAGGTGAATGGTTGAAGCTACATTTAGTCACTTCACAAAATTTAGTAAAAAATACCAATATCTCCATTAATATTTGTTTTTCTGATTTAACAAAAAAAAAAAATCAAAACAGTGAAATCTTATCACTCTTTTTGCATCACCCTCGTAGAAGAGAGATAGTCAGTGCCCAGATTTCCAACCATTTTTCAAACATTCTCAATATGATATCTTCATGAAAAAGTTAAGGTACTGATGTTGGATTAGTTCTTTGAAAAATATGTTGGTTTGTACAACCTTTCATCTTCTCTGTTATTCTTAATTTGTCGTAATGATCTGTAGGGGTTGGGCCAGTGCTTGAAAGATATGCTAGTTTGTACAACCTTTCATCTTCTCTATTTTTCTTAATTTGTCATAATGATCTGTAGGGGTTGGGCCAGTGCACCATATTTTCCTAAAAGGTGGAGATTGTTCACCAAAAAGGAAATTAATCCCAATGCTTGAAAGATATGCTAGTTTGTACAACCTTTCATCTTCTCTATTTTTCTTAATTTGTCGTAATGATCTGTAGGGGTTGGGCCAGTGCACCATATTGTCCTAAAAGGTGGAGATTGTTCACCAAAAAGGAAATTAATCCACATGTTACAACGTTGTTAAAAAATGCAAGACGTATGAAGGTAGTGAATTATACTAATAAGAAATTTAGATTGGGAGAAACGTAATTAAATTTTATTATTTAATTGAAGATTTCCAATTAAAATAATAATAAATCTACATGTATATATTAATATATTGATTGGAAGGCTTCTGACAACAATCACTTCTTTCCATTAGATCCCCTTCAGGCCTTTGCGATACCTACTACTTGATTATATTATATAGTTGGGGCTTGCTACTTGTTGGCGTGTTAGGATAAACAAAATGTGTTTTTTTTTATCTTGCAGTTGGAGTCTATGGAATAAGAAAGAAATTTGATAGCTTGACAAAAGTGGTAGAGAAAAGATTAATCTCTCCTACCTTGATAGAACTGGTGGTCAAGATCAACACCTACAAGAACTTTTTTGTGGAATATTATCAAAACTAATAGAAGGATATGAAAGAGTGTACAGTGAGAACCTTGACAAACATTGCCACTAAGAGTTGCAACATTGTTTGTAGGAAGAGAAAATTATGTTTGTTTTTTCCAAACATGTATGTTAGTATATTACAATTTAATGAATATGTTTTCCTATTATCATATATGGTTTCATACTTTAACAAAACATTCGCCAAGACTTCACTTTTTATTATTCAGTGAAAGATTTGCCAAGATCTTACAAGATTTTATAATTCAGTGATAGATTCGCCATGACTTTATAAGATAATATAATTCGGTGAGATATTTGCCAAAAAAATTATAAATACATATTATATTATTAATAAAATCACCTCCCAATTTTCCTATGTATCATGGGGATTCGCCCATTTATTATACATATAAATTTAGGGTGGTTCTTAAAATTTTCCCTGGCCTCTTATCCCCATCGAGCTTGATTATGAAGCCATTCATTTAGTTCGTGCAACTCTTTCTAATCTAATCTCTTCGATCAATTGGGTCAATCACTCATCGGATTATGGCATGTATTCTTATCATTTATCTTGTGAATTACATATTGATGAGAGAATCATGCAAATCATGATGCCGGACGATCATCACCATTGTTCCTCCATTGTTCCTCCTTGTTAGATTCCAACAAGGATAATTCTAATGACCTTTAACAACCCAATACCATTGAGGTCTCTATGAATTTTTTTTCCATTCATGAAGTTGATTCAAAGAAAAATGTATCGAATATTGAAGATATTATCCCTCTCGATATCTCGATTAAACCTAGCATTGTCGAGAATCTACATGTCAACGTGTCTTGCTCTCCGGATGAGATTAAGACTTACAAAGCTCTATTTCAGGAGTTTCAAGATGTATTTTCCTGGTCTTATGAAGAAACATCTAGGATCCATCCAAACATCGTGGTTCACGAAATAAAAATGTATCCTAATGCTAAACCAGTCTGACAGCACATTCATCCATTCCATCCAAAGAAGGTTATCACAACTAAATATGAAGTTGAAAAAATTCTATGCTCTAGTTTCGTCTATCCAGTCCCTTTGACTGATTGGGTGTCAAATATTGTTCCTATCATGAAGAAACATGGAATAATATGCGTATGTGTCAATTATCGAGACATAAGTCATTCTTGTCCAAAGGATAATTATCCCACCCCGTTCATTGACCAAATTTTTGATGACTATGCTGATTGTGAAATCTATTCATTCATGGATGGATTTTTTGGCTATAATCATATCAATGTTATCCCAGCGGATCAACCTAAGACTGCATTTATTTATCCCTAGGGCATGTTTGTATACCGAAAACTCCCTTTCAGATTGAAGAATGTTGAGCTACATTTCAAAGGGTGATGAATAATTCCTTCCATGATATCAAACACATCATGCAACCTTATCTAGATGATCTCCCTGCTTGCTCGAAACATTGGGTTGATCACCTAATTCATCTTAGGGCCATTTTCTTACGATGTAGGCATTACAATATTCAACTAAATCCTCACAAATGTATGTTTTTTGTTGGCTCTAGATAAATTCTCAATTTTGTGGTTTAAAAACATGTAATTTTTATCGATCCTTTGAAAGTTCAGGCTATCATATATCTACATGCACCTTCTTCCCTCCTTCAGACCCAACGACTCCAAGGGAAGGCTAACTTTCTATGGAGGTTTGTCCCTAGCTACACTCATTTGACCAAAGGATTCACTCACATATTAAAGAAAGGGGTCCCCTTCCATTGGGATGGTGTTTCTCAAACAACTTTTGATGCCTTGAAATACGTATTGATTTGGGCATCTTTGTTATATCCCCCAGATTACTAGTGTGATTATTTCTTGTATCTCACTACTGAAATTACTACCATCACTATGGTATTGGTCCAAGAGGACGACATAGGGATTAAACATCCCATTTACTACTTGATTCAGAATCTCAATGATACCAAAGTCTAATATACTCATGTTGAGAAGTTAGCTTTGGCAACTATTCAAGTTGTCAAGAAATTCTACCACTATAAACAGCTCCTGAAAATTATGGTAATTTCAGATTGCAACCCTATGACAAACAATTTGTCACGTCAATTTCTTAGGGGAAAGTACTCCAAATGGATCGTCATCCTACAGGATTTTGACCTATAATTCATCACATCCAATTCAAGGTAAATCTTAGTTTTCGCTGAGCTAATATGTGACCTTCCAACTGGTAGTTCTGAATCTACGTCTAAAAATTCAATCCCAGACAAGTCATTGTTTCTGATTTCATCATTTGACCCCTGGTATGGAGACATCCTTGTATATATCCATATCCAAACTTAATGGTCTAATACCTCTCACTCTGAGTGGCAACATATTCGATATCAAACCAAATATTATATAATAATTGGCAACACCCTTTATCGTCGTTCTATCGATATGGTTTTTTGAAGGTTCCTCACCTCTGAGGAAGCCAAGAAATTCCTTAATGAATTTCACTCGGGGGCATGTGGCAGCTATTTTTTTGGTTATTCCACCATATAGAAGATCCTACGTGTTGGTTACTATTGGCCCACCATTTTTCATGGTTGTATTCTCACTATCCGAAAGTTTCATTCATGCCATATTTTTTATGGTAAGACCCATGCTCCACCCACACCTATGCATCATGTTGTCGTTGTAGATCCTTTTGTGAAATCGGGTATCAGTTTCATAACATGTAACCCTCACTCGGTCGGGGATCATGGCTATATCATTTTATTGGTTAATTACTTTACCAAATGGGTCAAGGTGATGACTACATTTAACAATACCATTGAAACAACTACATATTTCTTTTTCAACCATGTCATCGCATGGTTTGGTATTCCACAAGCCATAGTTACGGATCACACAAAGCATTTATGGAATCATATGATGTCTGAACTAACTTCCAAGCTAAAACTTTCCCATGAATGTTCTACTCCCTACTATCCACAGGCAAATGGACAAGTTGAGGCTATCAATAAGGTTATTAAAACTATGCTTCAACATATGATAGGGTTCCATAAATCAGACTGGAATTTGCTTATTTTTGTCGCCTTGTGGGAATACGAACTTCCATTAGGACTGTTACCATATTTACACTATTTCAGTTGGTTTATGGTTTGGAAGCTATCCTTTTGATAGAATGTGAGATTTCGTCATTGAAACTAGCTATAGAACTTCTTCCTTCCACTTCTGCAAAAGAAGAATGTCTTTTAGAAATGACGCACTTAGATGAGATATAGCATGATGTTGTTTTAGCTAATAAATATCATAAGACGTATCAAGGTGTAGTATGATAAGAGTGTCAAGCCTCGGTCTTCTTAGAAGGAGACCTTGTTTTGCTTTATGATCAAGAGCCTGATAAATTAGGTTTGAGAAAGTTTGAGCCAATGTGGCTAGGTCCATACATTGTCAAATGTGTTCTTGCAAAAGGGGCCTATGAGCTAGTAGATTTTGATGGAGTTCCACTGGCACATCCTAGAAATGGGTTGTACCTTAAAAACACTATTCTTGATTTTGTGTAGTACACTATGTACATGTTGTATAAATGTGTGTTGAGTGTGTTTGCATTGTGTCCCATCATAATTTCCTTCGGTTTCTATTAATTCCATTTACATTTGGTTTGCAGATGTTGGCATCCTTGGAAGCATTTGTTGGTTATGATGATGGTGCTAGTTATAGTACTCAGAACCTATCTTCCGTAGCGTGAGCCATATTCACTCCAAATGGAGAGTTAGTGAGTCTACAAGGTATTTGTATCAATCTCTCTACCAATAACATCATTGATTATAGTGCAGTGATTGAACTACTATCTTATGCCATTTCACATGGTATCCATCATATAGTCATCAGATTAGACTCGTAGCTTGTAGTTTTATATTTGACTAATGTTTACTCAGCTAGAAGCCCAACTATGCTTCGCATTTTCTTAAGTGTTATCCTTCTAGAAATACACATTGATTACATCCAATATCAACACATTTCTATAAATCTAAATACATTGACATATGCATTGGCTAATTATGCTTTAGATAGACATTTTCCACACATGTAAATAATTTGAATACACATCACATCAATTGAAATTGATAAATAAATGTAGGAGACTCTGAATATAGTTATATATAAAGTTTGTTTTGATTTACAAAATTTGTGCCCGAGACAGATATGGCCACATGACCTATCATATCCAAAATATTCATGCAAATATGGTAATATGCTTCCTAGTAGACTAATCATAGTGCTCATGATAACATGCCACTGCACAAGCTATCTTGCGTAGTATTTGAATGATATGCCCTGGCACTCCAATAGTATGTCATTGTAATCACATAGGAAGTTGGTCGACTGTGGTATCAACTATGCCATGTGTCAACCCCTCCATATGGTGCTCCATCTCTATGAAGGTCTCTATTATGTTGAGATCTTTTAGTACTTCTCATCATATTGCAACAACTTATACTGGTGTTGGTGTCAATTGTGGGTCTCCTTCTCATTGGAGATAGGAAATGCCCATAGGTCAAACAGGTCCAATATCTGCATGTAAAAATCGATAGTTTAGTCTTGAAAAAATAAAAAACACACACAAAAAAATGTAACACTCAAAATAAAAAAATGGTTAAGATATCTTACCTATAGCACCCCATTTCTCTCCCTCAAGAAATGAGAGCTCTAGGTCTCCTTGGAAATCCACCCCTTCATATGGATAATCATCTACCATAATAAAATGCATGCGCAACCATCTAAAGAAAACTGGTGTGAAGCACATGGGCAATGGATCTGCATGGAGGTACATGAGATCTATCTACCTCCTCATTCTTGGAACTCTCTCATCAATGGGATCAAGTGAGATATGTTGAGGCCATAGCAATGGAATCCTCTCTAGAGAAAAGGAGATCAAGATTTCTCCATAGACAAATTTCTTTAGTCTCCCATATTTTTATTTAGTCAGTTGTTCTTTCATGTTGTCCAACACTCCCTCACTCCAGTTGAAAATGACTGGCTCTATGATTTCTAGAGAATACTGCATATATGACCTCTTGGCCACATGTAGTGTAGAGCTACATGCCAATCTGGGAATATTGAACAAGATTGTTCTTAGAGGCAGTTAGGACATGTCTTTTATGTTGATTTTCCCATCCGTGCTTGGTTGGGTTCAAGGTCTACAATGAGTGGAAACATAATCATTGATGGTTTCTCCTCCCCTTCTCATGCCTGTGAAAGATATGGGAGCACCCCATCTAGATAGACCAGTCAAGAAATATATGTCTTCTACCTCTATCTTGAGAAGATGTACTCCTATTCTGAATGCCTGTGCTTTAATATCCCATGCACATATAAGATATTCAAGTAATTCCACCTGTTTCCTCATTCCAGGAAGCCAGAAGAATTTTAGCAATCCATAATTTCTTAGTTCATGGATGGTAGTAGGATCGTTTGATGCATTCACATATTGTTCTTCATGTTCTATTTCCCTCCATATCATAGACATTTTGTAGTAATGAAGTTCTGAAACATCACAAAGATACTCATTAGAATCAATTTCATGCAAGAAAACTTCATAAATTTTGAGAGAAACTAGTGGGACAAATTTGGGTTTTGCAGCCAATGCACCCCCCTAAGGGAGGATAGTGCATTGAAGTTCTCCATCCATTGTTAAGTATCCATGATCAACACCCCTTTAAACTGTATGGGAGTGCACTGATCCAGGGGAAAAATATTTGTGCCCTAGGGCCTCCCAAAACCCAAAAAATGTGCATGAAACTACAAAATACCACCATGAAGAGAAAGAGAAAGGTCTTAGCTCCTATCTAGAAGTGACAATGCCTAAAATGATCCTCTGGATTGAATTTAATTAGTTGCAGAAGATCATGGGTAAAATCACTCAGAGCTCCAATTTCAAATGGTAAAAGTGAAATGGTAAAAATGAATTGTCATTTTAGATATTTATGGTCATTTCTACATTATTTTATTCATATTTAATTTCCTTACCTTGTTACAGTCTAATTTTATCATGAAACTTGTATTTTTAATCCTTTTGATGGTGTTTTGAGTAGTTCGACAATTGTTTAACAAATTATGTCATGCTTTGAATAAGATCATTTTGATCGAGAGTAAACTTTTATCACTTTTTTGGGCTTTATAAAAATTACGAAAAAGGAACCCCCAAAAGTTCTCTTTCAGCTCTTTTCAGACTCCCAAAATATGAAAGTATTTCCAAGAGCTTGTCTTGTTGAACTCGTTAAATTAAACAAAAAGACGTCTACTTAGGATAAGTGTAACATCCCTGGTGAATATTCCATGTAATAAAAGTTAAAAACAATAACCATGGTTGATGGGACACTTATTCCGAGCTGAATTTTGGGCAAGACATCCTAGGGGGTGTTCATTTGGTTGTTTATGGCTAAGGAAATGGCTAAGGCTTTGAAAAGGAAAAATGAAATTTTTAGCACATTTATTTATGAAAATAATGGAAATTAGGAGAAAAGGAAGGTGAAAGGTCACAGGTTGCATGTGAGAAGGAAAATGAAGGAAAATAATGGAAAATGAAGAAAATAGAGGCCTCATTCATAAAAAGGCTTCTAAGGATCAGTTGTCACCCTTTGTCAGTTGAGTTTTGGATCTCTCTCATTATTCTCTCTCTCTCATATTCTTGAACACTTAGAGTTTTCTTAGATAATTTTTGCATTGGAGCAAGAAAGTCAAACAAGGCAAGGTGAAGCAAAAGTCAAGCAGGGAAAGGCAAGATCGAGAAACTACAACAGGCTTCATTGTAGGTATTGACTTACATGTGTATTTTCCTTGCTAGATTTGGCATGCATGGTATTACATGTGGTTCTATTCTATCATGGCATGGGTTTTTCTAGGTGTAACAATTTTTTCAACCTAGTCTTTCCATTTCCGGATAGCCATGGTGTGATGGGGTTCTCATGTTTTGGTTGAATTGGATTGCTAGATGGATTTGAGGATGAGTGGGGTGGATCTTTGAATGATAGGGAACACGGCCTAGGGCTCCCTGAACCAGATTGTGGATCATGGTAAATAGACTGGCCTAGTGACCCCTGAGCTAGACTCTAGGTTGTGGTAAAGCTAGGATTGTGTTGCCTCAATGGGCCTAAGAATCCTTGCCAGTGAATGGTAGGATTTATGGCAGAGCCAAGAGCTAGGTTTCTCTCCGTTGGGCCTAGTAATCCAAGGTTTGGGATATATAGTAAAGCCTAGAAAGTGGGTCTTGGTTTAGGGCCTAATGATCTGGTAAAGGGCCTAGGCCTAATGATCTGGTAAAGCCTGAGAGACTAGGAGATAGGAAAATTCCTCACAATGTAGGTTGAGAAATCTAGTGGTAGCCATGCTTGATTGTCCTGGTGATTGGGTCGAGATCACTGTAAATTCTATTATGATGTGTTCACTATGTTGGATCACTAGGATGGATTATGATAAATCTTGGTTTCTATTGATGAGGGTGAGGTGGTTTAGCTTCGATATGTCCTTGTTGTTTCTTTTGGTTTGAGTCCCACATTCATGTTTGGAATATGGCATGGGGGTGATTGGTTGAAGACAGACGTGGCTCAACCAATCTATGGTTGGGTGGAATGTGGTAGTCCCATCTTAGGTTGGTTTATTGCATTCACTAATGAGAAATTCATTCCCTTGAATTTCATGTGTAAATGTATTGATGTATATGTGGATCTTGATGGCTTATATGTTTATGGTATTTCTATTCCTATTATGTTGGTTATATGTATATTTTATGATAGTAGCTATGCATGGCTGTCATCATGTTTTTACTAGCATATTAATGGATAATGTGTCTATGACTTAATAGATGATAATGTAGAAAATGATATGAGGGAACAATGGTTCATAGTGATGCTTATATAAGTATGAGATATCTACACTTAATTCTGTTGTTTATACCTCTAGGTTACATGTTGATGACATGTTTAATGAAATGCCTGTCATGGCTAGTAGGGGTCTGGTTATGGTTTTGTTCAGATCATTAATTTTTATCATTGTTTCCCTATACTTTTACTGATTTTGAGCTTTCACTCCATTCTGGGCAGTGGCCTGGGCTCTGAGCCAGAAAAAGTGGCTTAAATCCTGGGTTCACTAGCACATAACTAGAAATTTTGGTCACTAGTCGCTGGCAGGCAAGCCTGTGAGAGCGACTTTGGGTTTTTGGTCTCTCCCTTGCCCATAGCAAGAGAGAAACTATGGAAAAAGAGATCTAGAACAATAGTGGGACCTAGGGACAAGCTGTATGAGTGGTTTACATGTCTCCCAAGGACTCTGAAGCTGATGTTGGATGACTGTGTGTGATGTTTCTGTTGATTCCACTTCCTTAAGGTCACATAGGAGGTCGAATCTGATCATAGTAGCATCTTGTCTCATGTTTACCCCGGTTAGCATGGTTACTTGGGTAGATGTGGGAGGAGGGTGTTATAGAGTGGTATTAGAGCATGGTTTAACCCTCGGACTGGATGGGTGGTGTGTGTTGGTCATGTATGCATATTAGTTGTATGTGTGTCTTTTACACTTGCATTTGTTGGATGATTGATTATGGTTGTAGTAATGTTTCAATGGAGAATTGATGTTGATTTTGAGGAATGAAAATGTCATGAGTATATGATTGGTTGCACATGGTTATATGTTGATTACATGTTGACTTTATGTTGCCTACTTACATCTTTGTATGTTAGGTTACGTTCTTGAATATTTTGATTACATGTATCAGTCTTGTAGGTTGATTGCAAGAATTGATCGCTAATGTTCGACTACATGCGTTTATGCATATGTGTATTTGATTAGGAATTTCTTATGCATCTTGTTGGTTGCATGTGGTAATGTGTAAAATGGAGTAATGGTTGTTGTCATGCATGAGGTCATATCATGCATTGTTGATATGGCCTTGCATTGATGACTGGACCCTAACTAGAGTGATGTTTATATGTTGATACATATATTTTCAAATGTATATATGTTGTTATGTTTATGTTATTTGTGTATCATGCTGATTTGGTGATCTTGCAGACAAGGTATCCTCCCCAAGCTATACTAAGGTACGTTGATTTATTGTGATTTGGTTTATTTAACATATTATGCATTACAGGAAAAATATCAAATGGCTAGCAAGATGGTTGACTACAAAGACTCTCCTTATGCATCCAAAGAGTAGTATGGTGTTAGGAACCCTTACGATTTGGCAGTTAGACTGAGAAGCTTAAACAAAGAGATAAGGAGTTGTAAGGCAAATAATGACAGAATTATACAGGAACAAGAGAAGCAAGCACAGATTAACTCTATACTTCTTCAAAGTTTGTCAAACTTGCAACGATAAGGGCTGCTTCGGATTAGAAATGGACATGAGTATATAACTAATGGGGCATATGGTAGTAGGTCTCCTGGTAGACACAGGTCATATAGATCTCATACAATGAGAGATGGCAGGTTGATGGACACTCTGGATAGGATGGGCAATGAGTACGAGTACTATTCTAGTTCTTATTTTGATAGACATCATGATCATCATCGTTATCATCCTTACATGAGGAATGATAAGGGATACTTTCCCAGTGATTGAAAAAAGTGAAGCCACCTAATTTTCATGGAGGTGTGAAGAAGTCGGAATATGCAAATGCTTGGATACTTAGGATGAACAAATTCTTTGAGTTGCATAAGTACACAGATAACATAAGGCCAAAGTAGCGATCTTCAGCTTGAAAGGTAAAGCAAAAATTTTATGGGAAGATGTGAAGTGGGTTGAAGACATCAAGGCAGATGCCTTGAGTTGACAGGAGTTCAAGAGATTTTTCAGGAAGAAGTGCTTGTCAGAAAGGTACTACGACAGTCAAGAAAAATAATTTTATGAGCTAAAGATGGTATCAATGATAGATGAAGAGTACACAATCAAGTTTCTGAAGCTATTGAGGTATGTATCGTATCTTACTGATGTGAAGGCTAAAGTTCAGATATTTTTCAGTGGTTTTCCATTAGCATTTAGAGATCAGATTGAGTATGATGGGCCTCAGTCACTTGAGGAAGTTATTGGGAAACTAAAGCATTGCTATGAATAATCAAAGTGTAAGAATGAATCTCATCATGGATGGAAGGGAAAAGACAAAGGTAAAGGTAAATGGCAGTCTAAGAGGACAAGGCCTCAGCATGTAGATTAGAAAGAGAATGTGGCACCGCATAAGAAGTTTAATGTAGCTAGACAGGGACATGGGTCACATTAGCAGCAACAGCATAGAGGTGAGGGCACTGGTCAGTTGGAGTGTTGGACATGTGACAAGGAACACCTTAAGAGAGATTGTCCACATAATCAAGGTGGTAGGCCCTAGATATACAGTGCATAGGAGGCATAAACTATTTGGGATGTTGGTCAAAGTAATCCACATATCTGGGTGGCAGTGGACAATAGGAAGGAAGAACACCAGGCATCTATCGTTGAGATGGACGGTAAGCTTTGTGATCAAGTTATTTCTATTTTGATTGACCCTAGATCTAATTATGGCTATCTTAGTCCTAAATTAGTGGATAAGTGTACTTTGAGTAAGGAATTGCATGCAGAATCTTCGTTAGTGCAGTTGGCTACAAGTACAAAGAAGTGAGTTCATCATCAGGTAAGAGCTTGCACATTTGATTTGAATGGTATGCCTACCGAAGCACATTTGAATGTATTACCATTGGGTTTATACAGTATGTTGTTAGGCATGGACTGGTTGTATCTTCATAGAACCAAGGTAGATTGCTATAACAAAGCTATTGAGTGTATTGATGACAATGGAGAACCAACAGTCTTACAGGGTAAGAAGGAAGCCACATCAGTTAGGATGGTGAAAGCTATGCAAGCAAAGGATAGTTGCGGGAAAGGGCATGTGTTATTCATAGTGCACATTTCTAGTGATAAGGGTAATGAGGTTGAGGATGCAGACGTGTTGAGAAGTTACCCAGTTTTGCAGTAGTTTCAAGATGTATTTCCTAAGGACCTTATAGAGTTTCCACATCATAGGGAGGTATACTTTTCTATCTAGTTAGTGCCAGGGTAAACTCTAGCATCAAAAGCACCTTAGAAGATGAGCACCCCTGAGTTGGTTGAGTTAAAGTTGGAGATGAAGGAATTTTTGGAAAAGGGATACATTAGGCCAAGTGTATCACCATGGAGCACACTAGTATTGTTTGTGAAGAAGAGAGATGGTACTCTCCAATTATGCATTGACTATAGGCAGGTGAAAAAAGTGACTATCAAGAATAGGTACCCTTTGTCAAGGATTGATGACTTGTTCGATCAACTAAAGGGAGAAGTACTGTTCTCAAAGGTTGACGTGAGATCCAGATGCCATCAAGTACGTATCAAAGAAGAGGACACTTACAATAATGCATTCAGGACTAAGTATGGGCATTATGAGTTTGTTTTTGTTCCATTTGGCTTGATTGATGCTTCAACTACATTCATGTGCTTGATGAATAGTGTGTTGCATCCATATTTGGATAAGTTTATTATTATGTTCATTGAAGAAATATTGGTGTATTATAAAAATGAGGAAGAGCATGCTGAGAATTTAGCAGCACTATTGAGGTTGTTGAGAGAACATCATTTGTATGCTAAGCTCAGCAAGTTTAGTTTCTTTCAAACTGAGGTACATTATTTGGGGCATGTTGTCTCCAAGGAGGGAATTGCAGTAGGTCCAGAGAAGATAAGAGTCATCATGGAGTGGGTAGCTCATAAGAGTGTGAATGAGGTGATATATTACATGGGTTTGGTAGGTTACTATAGGAGTTTCATCAAGAACTTTTCACGGATCACTTATCCTATCACATCATTGTAGAGGAAAGGTAAGAAGTTTGAATGGACATAGGAGTGTGAGGCTACATTTGAGTAGCTTTAGCATTTGTTGACACATGCACCAGTGCTACAAATTGCAGATCCAGAAAAAGAGTTTGTAGTATGCACATATGCTTGCAAGAGAGGGCTTGGTGGAGTCATTATGTAGGATGGACAGGTGGCATGTTATGAGTCTTAGAAACTAAACGAGCACGATCAGAACTACCTGACACATGATCTTGAGTTAGCATTGATCATACATGCATTGAAGATGTGGAGACACTATCTTCTTGGTAGGAGATTTGCACTTATGAGTGATCACATTGGGTTGAGGTATTTGTTTGACCAGCCGAATCTGAATGCCAGGCAAGCTAGATGGTTGGCCACGATCAGTGATTTTGATTTTGAGATCAAGTACATCAAAGGTAAAGAGAACAAGGTGGAAGATTCTCTTAGTAGATGGGTACATGTACATCACTTGGTAGCTATGAGATCCTATGGGACAAAATTACAACATAGGATCTTGCAGGCAGGTCAGTAGGATGTTAGGTATATGGAGATTGTGCACAAATTGCAACAGGGTGTCGGTACAAGTACAACTATAGGTACATGTACAGGTGCATGCAGATAGAAGTACAAGTATAGGTATAGGTTCAGGTGCATGGGGTATGTATTATTGTCTTAAAATAGATGGATTGTTCAAGTTCAAAGACAGGATAAATGTGTCGAATAATAGTGAGCTCAAGGAGGTGATCTCGAGGGAGTTTGATGTGAAACCTTATTTAGGTCACCCATGTTATCAAAATACACTTACAATAGTAAAGAGATATTATTATTTGCCGAATTTGAAGAGGTATGTAGCAGAGTTTGTGGCGAGGTGTTTTGACTATCAGCGAATGAAAGCAGAGTGTAAACATCAAGGTGGACTACTACAACCAATCATGATTCTAGAATGGAAATGGGAGGTTATTTCCAAGGATTTCATCATAGGGTTGCCTAAGACAATGAAGTAGCATGATTCCATCATGGTCATTGTGGACAGGTTGATGAAGGTTTCACATTTCATTTCGGTGAAATCTACATTCTTAGCTAGCGATGTGGCAAAAGTCTTCATCGGAGATGTGGTTAGACTACAGAGTGTTCCAAAGAAGATTGTGTCAGATAGGGATGCAAATTTCACTTCCAATTTTTGGAGGGATTTATTTTTCAGGTTTGAGCACAGAATTGGTCTTCGACACATCTTATCATTCGTAGACATATGGACAGATAGAGAGGGTCAATAGGATATTGCAAGACATGTTGAGGATGTATGTGATGCATCAACAATAGAAGTGGGAAGAGTATCTCCCCTTGGTTGAGTTTTCATACAACAACAAGTATTAGGATTCATTGAGGGTGAGTCATTTTAAGGCATTGTATGGGCGGAGTTGTAACACTCCCATCATTTGGAGTGATCCAGTTAGCAGGTTGTTGATTGGACCAGATATGATGGTAGGCATGGAATAAGAAATGTAGGTGATTAATAAGAATCTAAATGAAACATTGGATAGGCATAAGATTTATGCTGATAGGAATATGTTTTTCAAGGAGTTCCAGGTTGGGGAACAAGTGTACTTGTGCATCAAACCAAGAAAGATCTCCTTGCAGATTGGATCATATTCCAAGCTAACACACCGGTTTTGTAGACCCTTTAGTATCATTGAGAGGATTGGGCCAGTAACCTATCGACTTGCACTGCCTTTGATAGTGAAATTCCATGATTCCATGTATCCTTTTTTAAGAATTATGTTAAGTATGTTGATCATGTGATTGACTAGTTTGTATTGCAAGTGGAACCAAATGGATAATTCCAATCGAAGCCTCATTGTATATTGCAAAAAAAGGTGCTCATGCTCCAAAACTAAGAAATTGAGCAAGTTAAAGTGCAATGGAACCACTTTGGGCCCAATGAAGATATATGGGAGATGGCGGATCAGGTGCGAGCTATGTATCCTTCCTTGTTTATCGGTTGAGGGAAAGAAACTTTGATATGGTGGTTTGGTATATGCTTTATGGTGGTTTGATATATGCTTTATGGTGGTTTGATATATGCTTTAAGGTGGTGTGGTATATGCTTTATGGTGTTTTGATATATGCTTTGATATGATGTTTTGATATATGCTTAGATATGGTGTTTAGTATATGTTTTAATATATGTTTTGGTATATGATTTGGTATATGGTTTTGATATATATTTTGATGATGTTGCTATATGTACATCTGTATGGATGTAAATACCACCATGAGCTATGTTATAAAGCTCCACTATGCGATATGGGTGTCATGTTATTATGATTATGTTGTCATGTTACTATGTTATCATGTGGTTATGTTATCATGAGTTATGATGTCATGTGGATTGGCACTAAACAGGATGATCATTGTAAATACCATAATGAGTTGTGTTATAAAGCTCCATTATGCGGTATGTTGTCATGTTGTCATGATGTTTTTCTTTTGAGTTGTTCTTTCATTATAAATACTACATCAAACTGTGTTATAATTCTCCATGAGTAGTATGTCTTCTTTCAACAAGTTGTTGAGGTATATGTATGATTTAACATCGAGGACGGTGTCCCCCAAGGGGTAGGGTTTTGTAACAAACCTGATGAAAATTCCATTTAATAAAAGTTAAAAACAATAACCACAGTTGATGGGACACTTATTCCAAGTTGAATGTTAGGAAATATGTCCTGGGGGGTGTTCATTTGGTTGTTTATGGCTAAGGAAATTAGCAAAGGAAATGGCTAAGGATTTGGAAAGGAAAAATGGCATTTTTGGCACATCTATTTATGAAAATAATGGAAATTAGGAGAAAAGAAAGGTGAAAGGTCACAGGTTTCATGTGAGGAGGAAAATGAAAGAAAATAATGGAAAATGAAGAAAATAGAGGCATCATTCATAAAAAGGCTTATGAGGATCACTTTGGTAACCTTATGTCAGTTGAGTTTTGGAGATCCTTCTTTTCTCTCTCTCATACTCTTGGACACTTAGATTTTTCTTGGAGAATTTTGACATTGAACAAGAAAGGAAAAGAAGGAAAGAGAAAGCAAAGATCAAGTAGGGAAAGGCAAAATCAAGCAGCTACAACAGGCTTCATTATAGGTATGGACTTGCACGTGTTTTTTCCTGGCTAGATTTGGCATGCATGGTACTACATGTGGTTCTTTTCTATCATGGCATGGGTTTTTCTAGGTGTAACATTGTCTTCAACCTAGCCTTTCCATTTCTAGATAGCCATGGTGTGATGGGATTATCATGTTTTGTTTGAGCTAGATTGTCAGATGGATTTGATGTTGATTGGGGTGGATCTCTGATTGATAGAGCACATGGCCTAGTAGTCCCTGAACAAGACTATGGATCACAGTAAAGCCACTAGCTTAGTGACCCATGAGCCAGACTGTGGGTTGTGGTAAATTTGGGATTGTGTTGCCTTAGTGGGCCTAAGAATCCTTGCTAGTGAATGACAAGATATATGGTAAAGCCAAGAGGTGGTTTTCTCTTCATTGGGTCTTATAATCTCAGGTTTGGGATATGTGGTAAAGCCTTGAGAGTGGGTCTCGGTTTAGGGCCTAGTGATCCAAGTTTGGATTGCAGTAAAGCCTGAGAGACTAAGAGACAGGAAAATTCCTCATGGAGTAGGTAGAGAAATTAAGTGGCATCCATGCTTGTTTGGCCTAGTGATCGGGTGGAGATCACTATAAAGCCTATTATGATGTGTTCATTGTGTTGGCCTAGTGATCCAGGATGGATAACAGTAAAGCCCAGTTTCTATTGATGAGGGTGAGGTGGTTTAGCCTCGGTATGCCCTGGTTGGTTCTTTTGGTTTGAGTCCCACATTCATGCTTGGAATATGGCATGGGGGTGATTGGCTGAGGAGAGACTTGGCTCAGCCAATCAATGGTCGGTGGAATGTGGTAGTCCCATCTACGGTTGGTTTATTACATTCATTAATGAGAAATTCATTCCAATGAATTTCATGTGTAAATGTATTGATGTATATGTGGATCTTGATGGTTGGTATATTTATGGTATTTATGTTCCTATTATGCTGGTTATATGTATATTTTATGGCAACAACTATGTATGGCTCTCAGCATGTTTTTACTGGTATATGAATGGATAATGTGTCTATGAACTAATAGATGATAATATAGCAAATGACATGAGGGAACAATAGTTCATAGTGATTCTCAAATAAGTATGAAATCCCTACACTTAATTTTTTTTGTTTACACATCTAGGTTACATGTTGATGATATGTTTGACGAAATGCCTATCATGGCTAGTAGGGTTCTGGTTATGGTTTTGTTTAGCTCATTTATTTTTCAACATTGTTTCCCTATAATTTTATTGATTTTGAGCATTCACTCCATTCTAGGCAGTGGCCTAGGCTCTGGGCCTGAAAAAGTGGCTTAAATCCCAGGGTTTCCCACACAGAACTAGAAATTTTGACCTCTGTTCACTGGCATGCAAGCCTGTGAGAGCGACTTTGGGTTGTTGGTCACTCCCTTGCCCATAGCATGAGAGAGACTATGGCAAAAGAGATCTAGAACAATAGTGTGACCCCGGGACAGGTTTTCTGAGTGGTTGACATGTCTCCTAAGGATTCTAAAGCTAATTTTGGATGATTGTGTGTGATGTTTCCATCGATTCCACTTACTTAAGGTCACATAGGAGGTCGAATATGATCATAGTAGCCTCTTGTCTCATGTTTACCCCAGTTGGCATCGTTACTTTGGTAGATTTTGTAGGAGGGTGTTACAATAAGTTTAACCCTTTTTCGGACTGATATAGACTACTTACAAAAAAGGAATACCATAGTTGAACATGGCTAAGAGGTTCTCTTTGTAGAAATTTTGAATAATTTAACACATATTCAACAGAGATTATCCTGATCATGTACTATTGCGGAAAACATACACAATACATAAGCTCCTCTACGTTGATCATCAATATAGCAGCATCAATAACAATAAAACATCAAGAGCATTCACACATTAACACAGTATGTATCCCGGGGAAAGCATCTCGCTAAAAACCCCAACTATCTGTATATTAATGATTGAGTCATGTAACATTACACAGCATAATACTTCTCACAAGTATCTCCACCTCTGTTACACACAATACAGCTCTGATCTGAATCAATCACTGGCTCAAATCTCCTTCGCTGCTTGCCTGCCTCCGCTGCTCAATACCTGCTCAAGAACTGATGATAATTCCAAGGAAACCACGTATTTACTTGGCAAAATCACGTGACCACAAGCTACAATGTGGGAAAATACGTGGGAAAACTCATTGGCATACTCAATCCCTTGATTGTGCAAGATCTGATGCACAACTATAGTCACAACTGATAGCAATCTGATTCTCTAACACCTGTCCCTGCTGAACTGAACATGCACTGACATGCAACTGAGTTAACTGATGTATTCATTAGTTGTATTATGAGTTAATAACTTGTGAATTAATTAATAACTAATTCACCCAACTCATCTCTAGTCTATTCGCCAGTTAGACTAAATACAACCAGTTTAACAAAGCTAAACTGAACACAACTCCATCAACTGCACCTCCAGTCCACTAAACTCAACTCATTGAGTTCTAACTGAAGTCCTGCATGCAAATATTAGTCATCCCATAGGTAACCACGTATTCCTTCTAGGATCTGCATGTACCACATCCGTAGCTCATCCTGAAGTGCTCCAAGAGAATAAGACAAAGTTTATAGTCTAAATATTATTATGAGCTAATAATATTTGACTGTTCTATATTTAGACTGAGCAGTCACTCCGCTGTGGTATAAAAATAGAAGTCCATCTATTTTTTTCCAACTTGATCAATCATCCATAAACAACAATCTGCAATCCATAGACATGATCCATATGTCTAAAAATAGACATAGTCTAAAAATAGACTTGCGCCAAAAATAGCCTGCGGGCCCACTTAGTGAAGGCGACTCTTTTCACTAAGCTCCATCATCTTGTTGCAATCTCAACACTCCCTCTCGACAAGATATGGATTATCAGCAACCCCTATCCTGCCTCGGTGGTACTCGAATTTGCTCCTGGTGAGAGCCTTTGTCAGAATATCAGCATCCTGATCCTCCGTTGGAATGTACGAAAGTAACATGATCCTCCGCTGCACACAATCTCTGATATGATGGTACCTGATGCCTTTGCTGCCATATACTTGGCCTCTTGAGCTCCCTGCCCAATCTGCATCCATGAAGCCACATAGCTTCACCTCATCCAATACATATCCCGATGTGCCTCTC
>APFE031584008.1:8824-19716 GCA_000404065.3 Pinus taeda
AGAGAGAGCCCTCTCTGATTGCAGGTGGGCTAGAACCTGCAATCCAAAGATTGGTTTGTGGTTACCTCGGCCGTATCCCTACAGGAGCCTACGGACAACCTGAGTGTTAACACTGGTGTAACACTTTCATATAGTGAACAACAAGAGCTAAGACAAATCACTAATTAAATGGAAACTAGGCCATCATACCAGATGGGACTCCTACACCAAACAATGTGAGGTCTAATTGGGACTTCATACCGGGGTGATCCTCTGAATGTTGGCGGGTCCAACATCCCCAACATTTTTGGTGCTAGAAGGAGGGTCACCAATAGTTTATGGTTGATTGTCCCACCAACCCCACTCATCCATCATCTGGTCAAGGAAGTAATATTCACTCCCTCTCCCCTACATGAAATTATGAAGTTGGTCATTTCTCACCTCCCAAATTGGAATGTGAAATTCCCTATCATCATATCCGAGCTTCCCATCCCATCACCCATCAATTTGCAAAAGATGTTGGATTGATTCCAGGAGTGTACACTCTTCCATATTCTCAAAGGAAGAAAAATAGTATCCCCACAAGAGTGGTAGTTTCATCTGTTGAAGAAGCAATCTTTGCCACTATTGAAAAGCTGGTAGAAGCTGTGGAGAAAGAAGAGGAACCTCCAATATTTCAAAAGGAATAAGAAGACAACCTCGTACTGTCAGGATCAAGTTCCAGTGGAGGAGGCAGAAGTGAAGGAAACGAAGGAGGAGGAGAAGAGGAAGAAGAACCAACAGAATTAGAGGAAGAATAATCAGGTTTAGAAGAGGAGGAGGAGGACGACGAAGAGGACAACATCGCAGAACAAAATCTGGAATGGATGACTTAAGGCCCATTGGCACTTCCATATGTCCTGCATAAGATGTCGAGGCAGACAAAAAAAATCTTAATGAAATATGACCTTGACAAGATGGTGAAGGCAGAAGATCACTTAGACACGTTCTACCTACATCTGCAGACACTTGAGATACGTTATGATGGCGTTGCATGCAAACTATTTCCATGTACCTTGGATGGAAGATTAGCTTCATGGTACCACAACCTTCCACCAAACTCCATCTAGAATTGGGAGGCGTTAAAAAGGATCTTTCTTGAAAAGTTTTCTGAAGTCAAGACCCCCACCATGTTGCTAAAGGAATTGGGTAGTCTCAAGATGGAGTAGAAAAAAAAGGCTAAATATTTCATTCAGAGGTTTAATTTAATTTTCAACAAGTTCTCAGTTGACACTAAACCTCATGACTCCATCACCATCAACTAATACACTTACGCATTGTAGAACAATATTGCTTAGTTGGTCAAGCGAGTTGTGAAAACATCATTGACAAAAAATTGTGAAGAGGCTATACCATAGAGAAAGACTCTATCTCTATTGGAGTAATTGTAGATGACAAACTCGCTAAGGAATCTAAAGACATGAGCAAGAGGCCTTAGACCTATGTGGTAAGGCTAAGGAAAAGGAAGAAAATGACATTGAGAGCCTTACTCATCTCGTCAATTCCCTAACCACCGAAGTTGTTGAACTTAAACAAAGGAAGATCGAGACAACCGTGAGAAGCAGACCTTCCAGTTACCCACCAAAGAAGTATATAAATTCAAGCAGCAGCACCAATCAACTGGCCAAATCTGCGCAAAGCTCCAATCTTGTTCTGAACCTTGACCAACTCGTGTCACAATCATATTGCACATTTCACCATGACAAGCACTCAGAAAGAACATGCCCAAAATGGAATCATGGAATGAGCAACATGGCTACATAGTTGTCCAACACACTCATAGATAATGAGAAGGCTGAGCCTGACACTGAAGAAGAAGAAGCTTCTACATCTGATGAAGCTCCAAGTACTGGGCATGTAGTAAACATGTATCAGTGTACTCGCACAACCTAGAAGACGACCACCTAGAAGGAGCCTCCGAGTGACGGTCCGACCCTGATGAAAAACAATCGATATAACTTGAGAGGTCAAGGGGTCCCCACTGTGTTTGAGATACCGAGGGATAAAATAAGACCATATATGTTAAGGATAGTAGGTCCAATGGTCAAATCAACACAGAACACTTAGAGCAAGTCCGGGAAGACAACTTCAGTGAAAGGTGTTTCCACAGGAAACAAGAACAAAGGCATGCCACCGAAAACCATGAACTCAATTCCACCCCTGGATAGCTCGATGAGTCTCCCCATTTTAGACTATAACATTGTGGAAGACATGAATAAGACTTGTGCAAACATCTCCCTATATGAGCTCACAAAAATGACGAGTCGACGGGACATTCTTATACAAGCACTTGATAAAACACAACGTGACTCCCTTGGATGGAGAAAATGAACCATTGGCTTTCATAGAAACTATGTTCAGAAATTTCTCTCTGGAGACATAATTGGTGTGATATCTTGCAGAGCCATCCCCTACCCCCCTAGACACATAGTTGGGTCTCCTTCCATGCCCAACTGGCAAGAATGAAACTTGTACAGTAGTAGCAGTAGCGATAGTAGTACTAGTGCGACAAGCGGTCCTTGTATAGATGATATGTGGACCATGTACTTTGATGGATCCAAAACAAAAGAGGGCTCTAGAGCCAGTTGTGTTTGTAGAGAAAACACTTAATTTATAGCTGCTTGGAGTTTGAGTGCACGAAAAACACTGCAAAGTATGAAGCACTCATCTTGGGCTTATAGAAAGCCATCCGCCTCAAAGTTGATGTTCTAAAAATGGTAGGTGACTCAAAGATCATGGTGCATGAGGTACATAAGATTATACACTTTGTGTCACCTTGTCTTAAAAGTTATCAACAAGAGGTATGGTGATTCATCTCTCAATTCCAAGCTTTTAACATTATTTTAGTACCAAGAATGCGTAATGTAGTTGCAGATGCCTTGGCAAATGCAGGTTCTAGGATGTTTCCATTAAGGGACAATTTTTCTATTGAGATTTTTGTGCAAACCATTTGTCCCAGACAACATCACTAACTTACGCATTTTTTATGATAATCAACAGATACTGCATTTCATGGCTAATGCTAATGTCTTCAAGGACACAACAATAGACGAGCACGAGCACAAATAGTCTCTAAAGGACACATCTGATACAAGTAAAGGCAACCTCATTCCCAATGGCGTGTTATCACTTGAGAAGCTGTATGACTTTTAGAACCACTTTTAGGGACATGTGAAGCCAAAACCCATAGCTCTATGTTGTTTCACGAACAAATCAATCTGGGAATGGAAAAGAATCTGAAGTTTGTGAATATCGGTACATGTTGTACATCACAAGAACGATAGTATTTCATCCAAATTTTCAGCTAGTAACGTGACGTATTCATGTGGATGTAAGATGATCTCAAGACATATGACAGGTGAATAATCCAACACATCATGCTAATCAAGGAAGGGGCCAAGCCTTTTCAGAAAAAGCCGGGGAAGGTTCATCCATCACTTGAGCCCCTCATACAGAAATAACTAACCAAGTTCCTAGATGCCCAAATCATCTATAAAGTGTGACATTCAACATGGGTGTATAATTTAGTCCTTGTCAGAAAGAAGTTCAAGGAGATCCGCTTCTGTGTAGATTTCCGTATCTCAATCATGCCTCAGACAAGGACAACTATCGAGTGCCGTCCATGGAGCATATACTGCAGATAGTATCGGGAGCAAATATGTTTTCTTTGCTTGATGACTTTTCAGGATACAACCGGGTTCTGGTAGCAGAGTCTGACAGACTTAAAACAACATTTAGTACCAAGTGGGGTATGTTCGCTTTCTCCAGAATGTTGTTTGGGTTGGTAAACGCAGGTGCAACATTTCAACACGTAGTGGACATCGCCTTCCATGGGCTATTCAGAAAGAGTGTGGTGGTCTACCTTGATGATGTAACAGTCTTTTCAAGACAATAGTTAGACCACCTATGCCATCTCAAGAAATCTTCGAGTGATGTTGGAAATATCATTGCCAAAAGTGGTATCAAGGTAGATCCAGACAAAGTTTGGAGCTTCAAGAAGATTCCCTATCCCATGAACAAGAAAGCTATGTAGTCTTTCTTGGGTAAGATGAACTTCCTCAGGAAGTTCATCTTTGATTATGCGCATATTGTGAAACCCATACAAGAGATGATCAAGAAAGACACTGTTTACAGTTGGGGAAAGAGGGAAAAGGACGCATTCACCCATATCAAGCAAGCAATAGTAGAGGCACCAAAGCTATACAACCCAAACTTCGACAAAGATTTCTTGCTTTATATTTTTCTTTCGACACTTCACTCGGTGCGGTGCTCACTCAGAAGGACGAGTTGAACAATGAGTGACCCATCTCCTTCATTAGTGTGAGCATGCAATGACTAGAACTCAACTATCCTGCTGTGGAAAAAC
This sequence comes from Pinus taeda, assembly GCA_000404065.3. Lineage (NCBI taxonomy): Eukaryota > Viridiplantae > Streptophyta > Pinopsida > Pinales > Pinaceae > Pinus > Pinus taeda. The sequence goes on from APFE031584008.1 coordinate 13,209, forward strand.
AAACTTATGCAGTGCACAAGGCGGTGAAGCATTTCATACCCTACCTATTGAAAAACCATTGCATTGTCTTTATGCCACGCCTAATAGTTAGATTACTACTTGTTCAACAAGAGTTGGGTGAGAGAAGCATAAACTAGATGACAAGACTACAAGAGTATGATCTTGAAGTCGAACCAATTCATACCATCAATGGTCACGGTATTTGCAAACTAGCAGCAAAAGCAGTTCACAGACAAGAGGAAGAAGAACAAGTCATAGACCGACAACAAGAAATAGAAATGTATAATGTTGAGCGAGCCCCTCCCACTTCACACAGAAACTCTTGGTACGCAAAATTGCATGAGTACCTTGAGCACAACATTGTTCTCTCTCATTTTTCTATGCGAGAGACGAGGGCACTCTGATTGAAAGATTTATCATATCGGTTGGTGCATGGGGTGCTTTGCAGAAAACATTGTAATGGTATCTTGCTCAAGTGCCTGGAGGCACAAGATTCAAAAAAGGTTTTAGGTGATCTCCATGACAGACCAACTTGGGGACACTTCGCGGGTAACACCACAACACACAAGGTTATGCGAGCCAATTTATACTAGCCTACATTATTTAAGGATGCACATGCTTATGCTCACAAGTGTCCAATCAGTCAAAGGTGCACTGACAGAAATCAAAGGTCAGCAGCCACGTTGTAGTGGAAGAACCATTCCAACTACGGGGCTTGGATATCATTGGGGATATCTTCCCACATTCATCGAAGTAGCACCACTATATTATGATTTCTACAGATTATTTCACGCAGTGGACAGAGGAAGTTCCATTGAAACAAGTGAATGATCAGGAAGTCATCATCTTCCTACAATAGAACATCATCTCCAAGTTTGACGTTCCTATGTCACTTGTTTTTGAAAATGTAATGTACCTTTCTTCATTAAATCTTTATGAATTTGCATTGGAAAATGGTATTTTTTTGAAGAATTATGCTAATTACTATCCACAGGGAAATGGTCTTGCCAAATCTACAAACAAGAACCTAATTCACATAATGCAAAAGACCATTTACTCTAAGCAACGAAAATGGTACTCCACTTTGGTGAATTCTTTATCGGCTGACCAAGTCACACCTAGGCCTTCTCTAAATACTCCCCCCCTACTTCCTGGTATATGGAAAGGAAGCCATCCTCTCGCCGAACATTTACTTGCCTAGTCTCCAGTTATCCCAAGAATGCCAAGGCAAGCCCTATCTTTTAGTTCAACATAGGATGGACACATTTCACAAGTTAGAGGAAGAACAGGTGAAAGAAAAATAAAAAATTTCACTCCATTAGAATCGTGTCAAGAGATGGTTCGAGAGAAAGTTTGTAGGGAGTACTAGCTTCAGTGTGGGTGACTTAGTCTTAAAGTGGGACAAAGCCCACAAGGACAAAGGCAAGCACACGAAGTTTCAATTCATGTGGATTGGTCCTTTTAATGTCCATGAGAAGCTTGGCCAACACTATCTCCAATCACTTGATGGGAAGATTGACTCTCTCCCTTTCAATGGCCAAGACTTAAAATGTTAGTTTCAATGAGATCTGGAGCCATGCCCTGTGCTATGTACATAACCTTTTGCTTGTTTTCTATTTTGTTTCCTTGGTTTTCTATTGTTTTACTTATGTGAATAGGTGTTGTGCCTCACTGCGTTCTAGCTTCTGAATGTGTATGTGTCTGAAGTTCAAAGATTCTTGTGACGCTGCAGCCCTTGAGTAGTCCTTGTCTATTTTCATTGTGTTTGGTTGTAACTTTTTGCTGATGAAGTATTGATGGAAAATACGATCCATCTATAAGGAAAGACTCGGCCAAACCATGAAACTGTGTCCTGTATGGGAAACCTCATGCCTATACTCAGTTTTATGTTTTGGTGTTTTAAAGCTTATCCACCTAGTATAAATGGAGAAGGGGAAAATTTAAATGAGCAATCCTGAATTAGATGTCTTTGTATGCTTCTCTAAACGAACAACCTCTCCTTCTCTTAATAAGTCGATATCCCTCTTCTGCCCCAAAAATAAATAAGTTCCTATGCACATTTCTCTTTAACAAATAACAAAGGTGAAAGAAGAGAAAGGCTTCTTGTGCAGAGAGGTGAAGCAGGCAACTCCACCGGGGTACTGTCCAGGTTCGATGGTAGTGGAGCAATGCTTGTGTTCCTACGTGACTCCGCTGGGGTACTATCTAGGCTTCCTGGTAGTGGAGAAACACCAGAGATGAAAAAATATACTCTGGAAATATTAAGATCCCAAGATAAACTACCCTTCCCAATTCGAAACACTGTGATGTCGCTAAATCTTATCTTGTGTTCAACTGAGAATGTATAAGGTGAACCACGTCTGCCTGTGGGGTAAGTGGGGTGACCAAAGTAATAGGTTAAACCAAGGTAATGTGCATAGTGAATGAATACTCCTCGAGGGACCAAGGTCTTGTACTTAAAATGAACCAAAACAGAGAAGATGGTATTCAACCAATGTGTTGCCAAGTGTTGTAGTGGCTGCAACACCCTCCAAAATTTTGGCTTGCGCTCAAATGTCAAAGCCTTATTTGGTTTTTCCTTTATGTTTGTGAATGCTCGAGCTCATTCCATCAGCTGCCTTAGAGTCTTTCCACCCCTTTTGCTTGTTTGACCAACTATCGTCTTTTGGCATTTTGATTTCTTTGTCATGCTTGTGATCCTATTCTGGTGATTTCGAAGGTTTGTCTTTGTGTGTTTGAGTTTTCCTAGCTATGTAAACATTATGCAAAAATGTAAGCATTGTCACACACGTTTTGTCACGGTTGTCCCAAGGTCTATCTTAAGTGTCGCACTTTTCTCTTTGGATCTAGACAATGTCACAGAGGGTAATGCTTTGTATTGTTGTTCTGGTGGTCTATGTTGTTGTATCGTTGAAGTATGTTAAATGTGTGATAACAATGTCAAGTTCCTCACAAGTTCACTTGCCTCCCACACTTAGCCATTTTCTTGAAAATCCTTCCGACTAGACAACCCTGATTCATCGGATCCTGACTGAGCTGCACTGCACAGTATCAACCCTTAATGATGCTGCTCTGTTGCCTGGAACTACGAAATGCGTAGATCTGTCCTCCAGGACAGTTGCACTGGGAAATCTTAGAGTTGAGAAGCCTGCCTTCCTTCCCAAAATTGTGCAGAAATTGCCTCAAGCCTGGCTTGAATTATGCATTTCTCAAGATCAATCATCAAGCCTCCCCCCTGCTTGCTGGAACCTCACAATGTGCAGATACCTGAGCCTGCTTTGCCTCCCATAACTACACAGAGGTTTCCTCCCAGTGTCCTCTCTTAGAGAGGAATCATTGCTCTTCTAAAATGCATAGAGTTATTCTATTTGGTCCCTTTTCTACCTTATCCTGTCTTCCCTTAGAAAACTGTGCAGATGTGCCTCCGAGTGGCCTCTGTGTAATTTTTCCATACAATGAAGATTGTGCTCTTGAGTTCCTCAATCAAGCCTAAGCTGTGCTCTATGTAGTCTCAATGACCATTCTCCCTCCCTATCACCTGGAATTGTGCAATGCATAGTCATTGAGCCCTCTTCCCAACCTGTCCGCCGTCCCAGACCCAGTCCATGGTTAACAATGCATCATCTTTGAATAGGAGGTTTTGGATTTGATGTTGTCTCATCACGAGTGAATTGTAGGAACATGTACATTGTCAGATCATGGCGATGCGATGAAGGAGATGAATAACGAGAAAACATGCTAGAAGACTTTATTGCAGTTGGATGGACAAAAGAAGCTCATTAAGAACAAACAAAGGGAACACATGCATGCAACCACTTTTCAAGACCAAGATCATTGAAGACCCCACAACGTCAAGCCATGTGGAGGAGAAGGGAAAGCACATCCAAGAACACATCCATCACTCAACAATAACATCAACTTGACATTACCATTGCAACCAGCTAGTCCAAGTCAGCAGTGTCATGTCAAGTTGTGTCATGAGCTATCAAAGGCTACATCACTATTATGGGCCATATATGTTGTTAATCGAATGTAATGTAAAGTGAAAGTCCAATTGACACACAAGAATATGAAGAGTCATGTCAGTTGAAAAGTCATAGGAAGTTGAACGTTCATGAGGGAAGTCCAAGAGTCACAAGGGTCAAGCATAACCCTTGGTTATATATACCTTTCCCATTGTATGAGCAAGGACTTTTCATCTTGTCTCCTCCCATGAAGCATTGAGGGTTTTCAGACAATTCTCTGAGGAGCAAGGAGTGGCTCCAATGTACCACTACTGGGGCTAGTGATGTATGGTGTACATATGTGTCTTGGAAATTTTTCTTAATACAAGAGTATGTTAAGGCCATCACCTTTTCATGCATGTTTTTTCGATGTTTGTAAGGCTAATCTTTCAGCATTTGTAATTCATGTTTGTTTCACATGTACTAAGATAGTTGAACTATTTCAGTTTTTTTACTACTTACCTTGTTGGGAATGTGTTGTATTGGTTATCACTGTTGTCTCATCCTTGTGGAGTACTCTGCATGATAATAGAAAAACCTTGCTTTTTTACTGATTATAACGACCGTCACATCCATTGTGGTCTAATCTATTGGATTGTGGATGGGTCTTCGCTTGTACTTCAGTTTTAACGACTGCCGCATCCACTATGGACTATTCCGTTGGATGTTGGACAGACCTTTATCATTTGCGTGTGTCTCTTCCTGGGTGGTACTATTACCTCTCACTTAGAGGCTCACTTTACTTCCCCCTTTTTTGCAAGTAAGAGAACTTAGACATTGTTATGTTATGCGCTCACCATGCACACTGACCTCACTTTTTGAAGACATTGGTGTAACACTCTCATATGCTAAACAACAAGAGCTAAGGAAAATCACTAAGTAAATGGAAATCGAGCTGTCATACTTGGTGGGACTCTTACACCAATGGTATGAGGTCTAATTGAGACTTCATATGAGGGAGATCCCCTTAATGTTGGCGGGTCCAACACCATTAATAGGTAGCAAGGGATAAAACAAGACCCTGTTACTAATGCACCACATTTGGAACCATTCAAGTTGAAAAATACTAAGGAGCGACCCAAAATTTCTTCTATTGGTGATTACTCGGATTATTAGACTACCAAAGAGGTTTTTGATTTTCGTAAGGAATGTGAAGATTTGTTTCCTGCTTCAGTTTCATAATTAAAGGGAATCAAAGGAGAACTTGGAGAGATGAAGATAACACTAAAACTAGATGCAAAACCGTTTAACCGTTGACCTTATAGGTTAAGCCCAAGGGTCAAAGATAAATTTAAGAAATAAATAGACAAGATGCTAGCTGATGGCTTATATTTCTAGTTGATGAGGCTAAGTGGATAAGCCCTATTGTCATCCAAGATAAGAAACAATCTCAGGAGGTTAGGGTGTGGGTTGATTATACAAGTATCCACAATGCTTGAGTACATGACCCATTCTGCACTCCTTTCAATGATGAAGTTTTGGAGAATGTTGCAGGTAATGAGGCCTACTCTTTTACTAATGGACTTTCAAGTTATCATCAGGTCAGAATTGTAGAGGAGGAGAAGAAGAAAACTACATTTACCACTAAATGGGGTTCTGATGCATATAATGTCATGCCATTCAGTTTAAAGAATGATCTTGTTGTCTTATCATGAATTGTGATAGTTTCTTTTCAAGATTATATCCACAAATTTCTTGAGGTTTACATGGATGATTGGACAATTTACTATTTTCTAAAGAATCATTCTAGTTTTTAAGAGTGATGTTTGACAGATGAAGGCAACTTCATTTCTCTTTAAACTTGATGAGATGCATTTTTACTGTCCCCTTTGGAACATTGTTAGGCCACATAGTGTGTAAGGAAGGAGTGCGTGTGGACCTCGCCAAAGTCGAGGTGATATTGAATATGCCACCTCTAACTTCTGTCAATCAGTTGCAGTCAACTCTAGGACACATTGGTATAGCTCCAATCCGGAAATATTATAGATTTGATATGAAAATATAAGATAATGCAAATAAACTCAGAAATAATATGAAATAATTATTTATTGATCAAAACCCTTAAGGTAGGGCAGCACCATACATTGACTCCTCAAGGAAGGAGAATACTCCACAAGCCATATGCCTGTTCATACAATAATCCTTCACAATTCCTTGACATCACTCCATGTAGAGTCTCTAGCCTCTATATAGGCCTCATACATACAATACCATGGATCATTACCATGGTTCCCTCATACCATCGAACTAATACCATGCGCCCATTACATTATTATTAACTACTTGTGGTCCCTTACATGACATGGGTTAACCACCTTATTTATTACTATGGCCCATCCCATTAATACATTATTACCTTGGGTACCTCCCTCGGTACCCCATATTACCCCCCTAGGTATATAACATTGCACCCCCCTTAGCATGTCTCTTCCCCGAAACATGGGAAGAACACAAATAATAAGATCTACTCAAAAGAGTAGTCCACTGATACCATGCACGTGCAT
>APFE031584008.1:19971-64221 GCA_000404065.3 Pinus taeda
CCTCGATCTCGCTGGTGCCTCGCTTGCTTGAGATGGAAGTTGACCGTGGCAGCTCTTCTATGTTGATGTGTAGTAGGTGGATCTTCGCTCCTCGCTATCCGTCATACGGGGGTTGTTGTCCTTGTGACTAGTTGGTTTCCATCTTGATGGTTGTCTTGCGGGGTGATGTGGGTGATGATATGTTGAAGTTTTAACCCACGGTGTCTTTTTCTTTAATTCACCCTGCTGTGGTGGCCGCTGTGATGTCTTCTTTTCCAATATGACTTCAACCACTGCGCCATCATCTGATGTACTTGTAACCTTTTATGCTTCAGCCTCTGTTTGTGTTTGATTGTCGATCATCAAAGGCTCATCATCTGATATGTCAGTCCCTGGAACATCTTCTGCTTCAACCTCCATGTACTCTACTTGTTTATTGATGGAAATATCCTGTAATGTAATTTTCTTCTTTTTATACTAGAGCTTCAGGAATTTTTTCTGCACATTAATATTGATAGTACCTACAGATTCCATCCAAGGATATCCCAAAACAACATCCACATTATCCATCTCTAAAGTATAAAAATCTCCATGCAACACATACTTATCCATAGAAAGCTTCAAATCCTTATAAAGTTGAACATCCACATCATCAACTTGTGTGTTTTGTTGGAACGTGCAATTTTTTTGCTAAGTTGATATTTATGACATTTTGCTTGTAACTCAGATTTATAGACACAATGATTTTCTCCTTCTGAAGCAATCCATGAAGTTGAAACAAGGATATACCAGTAGGAAATAACCCCACATGTTTCTCCTTATCGTGTTTTCTCGCATGAGACCATCTGTCTAAAAGTAATTTTTCAAATTCTTCATCGGGCAGGTTGGAACACTTCTTTTGGTTAAGTAATCCCCACCATGTGGCCGCCTCCCCTTCAAAATTAGCCCTTACAAACCGTTTCCAATTGTATAACCTCTTGCATTCTTTTATGTATTCTTCAATAGTAAGACCATTATCTTTTCCTGTAAAATATAGAACCGCCATGAAGAAGGTTTTGAAAAAGAGTCACTTGGCGAAAATTTGAAATGGCCACAATTCCGTCAATATTGCTCAGAATCCCCATTATGACCTATTTTCGGAAATGGAACAATCATTCTGCATCTTCCCATGTGATAAAAATCTTGATCTAGGCACTAGAATTTTAGATCTGCGCTAGAACTCTCCCGTCGTCACCAAAATTTATGCAAAAAGAGCTGATTTTAAATCAACGATATCTCCCTCATTCGGACTCCGATTCGACTGATTTTTTTTCGAAATTGGGTATTTTCTCACAAAGAATCCAGATCTGCAATTAGATTTTGCAGGTCTTGCACTAGGACGTCTAGATATGCGCCGCAAACTTGCTGCCCCAAAAAATTGTCTGCAACCCCACTGATTTTTAAATCAGCAATATCTCCTTCATCCGGACTTCGATTCGACTGGTTTTTTTTTTTTTTGAAATCGGGTATTTTTCACATACAATCCAGATCTGCAATTAAATTTTTCAGATCTTGCACCAAAATGTACAGATCTGATCTGTAAACTCGTCGCCCCCAAAATCCTACAAAAAAAAAAAATCTCCACTGTTTTTCCCAAGAAAGTGCTTTGATACCACTTGGTATAGCTCCAACCCGAAAATATTATAGATTTGATATGAAAATATAAGATAATGCAAATAAACCCAGAAATAATATGAAATGATTCTTTATTGATCAAAACCCTTAAGGTAGGGCAACACCATACATTCACTCCACAAGCCATATGCCTGTTCATACAATAATCCTTCACAATTTCTTGACATCCCTCCATGTAGAGTCTCTAGCCTCTATATAGGCCTCATACATATAATACCATGGATCATTACCATGGTTCCCTCATACCATCGAACTAATACCATGGGCCCATTACATTATTACTAACTACTTGTGGTCCCTTACATGATATGAGTTAACCACCTTATTTATTACTATGGCCCTTCCCATTATTACATTATAACGTTGGGTACCTCGCTTTGTACCCCATATTACCCCCCAGGTATATAACACATTGGGTATTATCGTAGATTCATTCACAATTATGCTTTAACCATAGCATCGTTGGAGAAGCTTTTGACGAAATCAGAAAGGTTTGTTTGGTTTGATGAGTGTGATTATTCATTTGACACCATAATCTAGGTGGATGTTGGTGGCCACCTTCCTATTCCACTTGGACCCCTACCAGTGTCTCTTTCAATTTTTCAGTGTCCTTAATTGTAGAACAATTTATTATTTTTGGCATTTTTTCGGGTCTTAAACTTCCAGAGCCATTTTGAGGACCTAAATGACTTTTTATTGGAAAATCGGGTCCAACATAAAGTTGGAGTCCTCAGATAGATATTTCTAACGAGGTATTGTGTGCATCAAACAAAGATCGTATGCCTAAGTTTCAACCTCGGGAAGTTGATGTACCAATTTACCCAAACGGGGCCCACAGTTTTTGTGCTTCATCTCCTAGGGTTAGGTTTTTGAATGTTTATGGTTTTCCATTGTCTCTCAATAATAAATAGGCCTTCAAGCCTCATTGTAACAGAGTTGAGAGGCATGTAGCCACCACATCTTTTTTAAGAGATAAGGTATCATCGCTTAAACTAGTCTTATTTCCATTCTGTTTGTAAGCTAATTTCAATATTTGATATTAATGAAATGAAGTGTTATTTTTGCTACATCTCTGTATTTATGGTTATATCTGTAATTTGTTGCATTCATGTTTAAGTTCAGATCAGTGGTATCAAAGCAGGTATGCTCTTTCTCTATTTTTCTTTTCATGTCCCCAACGAGGTTTGGATATAAGGAGTTAGGGCTTGAAATGCCCGACCCTTTGCAAGACCAGCCTTACAATCCCAACGTCCTCCCATGGTGGAAGAGAAGAAAGAAGAGGGGGTAGGAGGTCCTTTCAAAATATTTCTCAAAGAAGCCCTCGGGCGAAAAAGGAATACGATGATGGACAATTTTGCCCAGATCCTCCAACACCCACCCGAGGGCGACACATCTCCTTCCAGCAGGTACTCTGGAAGCACCACAACTTTTAAGGTACAATTTAACTTTGACATCCCCATATTTAAGGGTATGATAGATACGGATGCTGTAGATAAATGGTTAAATCTACTAGAAGGATATTTTTATATTCATGATGTTTTCCAGCTGGGAAAAGATTACTTTTGCACTTCTCGAAGCCGCCCCCCATGTCAAGGATTGGTGGGAAACCTATTGTGAGAAGAAGCATGAAAGTACACCCTCACTATTTTCAGCCGCGCCCACTTGGAATTCGTTCCAGGACACCGTCAAGGAGCAGTACTAGCTTATCGAGAGCTATGAGGATAAATACATAAAGTGGACCACGCTGCGGCAAGGGACCAAGACGTGCTGAAGTTTACAAATTTTTTTGGTAATCAAGTACTGCGACTACCTATATAGGTACATTCAAGATGAGATGGAGTTCCTGGACATCTCCTCGCTTGGCACGATGTACCGATACGCAGTCAAGATTGAGCAGAAGTTTAAACAAAAAAAGAGAGACTTTGGATTTGGGAATCCGAAGTAAGGGAAAGGCACCCCCAAACTGCAGAGCAAAGGCCAAAGTCAAGGTGGGGTGGCCCAAGATAACCCACCGAAGACATAAGAAAATAAAAACACCAAGAAGACAAATAAGGGCACCGTAAAGGTGTGTGAGTTCCATAAGAGATCCACTCACAACAAAAGTGAGTGTCGGATCAGGCAGTAAATGGTGGCCGAACTGAAAGCTTTTGAGTCCCGACGAGGGGAATGACAAAGGGAAACAGATCATTGATACAGAGGCTAGCATGACCATGGCCACCACCAAGATCTAGAAGATTGATCTTGAAGATCGAGAGGAGGGGGAACATTTATTCCACTCACAAATGTGGGTGAAGGGTTCTCCGCTGTAGTTCATTGTCAATAGCAGGAGCCAAAATAACCTCATTTCGGCAGAGGTTGTGAAGCGACTGGGCCTACAAAATACAAAACATCTGCAACCGTACACCATTAGGTGGCCTCACCAAGGATGAGATCTCCACGTCATCCAATAGTGTCGCCTTCCCTACAAAATCAAGCCCTTCACGAATGAGGTATTGTGTGATGTTGCTCCTCTTGAAGTTTGTGATGTATTGTTAGGACAACCATACTTGTGGAAGAGACATGTTATATATGAGTCTAAACCTTGCTCTATTATTATTTCTTTGGGTAGTAAGTTATATATGATACCAGAGGTAGCCCCGCCCACCGCCATCTCTTTGATCTCTGGTAAGCAGTGCAGTAAGCTCATCTCTCAAACAGGGAATTTTTTTTTGTTTCTAATTCATTCTCAAAGTAAGGGGAATATCATAGCCACATCCATGTCCCCTAAGAATAGTTTCTCCACACATCATAAGCAGGTGGATACAGTTGTGGAAGAATACAAGGACATATTCTCCTCACCCACAGGGGTACCCTTGCACTGTTAGTTCAAGGATTTGATTGATATGACTCTTGAAGCACCTCTACCCAACAGGCCGATATATCACTACTCCACTCTAGAAAATGAAGAGATCAAGTGGAAAATCGAGGAGTTGCTGCAAAAATGGCACATTATTGGGTTGTGTTATATTCTTTCCACGTAGTTAACAGGGGGTTTGAAGGGCACCCGTAAGCCCACTTTATGGGGTTTGGGGCAGCGCCCCAGAAAATTTTGGTTTTAGACTCTATGTTAGGTTGGGCGGACCCATCTATGGTTTTGTGCATGATTTTCGCACATGTTTTTTGGACGTGATGGTTTTTCGGTCCATGGTATTGGACACAATGGTTTTGATCCATGGTATTGGATGCTTTCGCATGTATAAATATGTATTATATCATTGAATGGAATATAATGAAAAATCAAGCTAGTAGTCTTGGTTTTGGGATCCAGTGGGAAAATCTCTGTGTATTTGTTTTATGTGTTATGCTCTTGCATTGTTTATTTTTCTGTGTTTTAGAATTTGTATGCAGGTAATTTCTGTACGGGGTTAAAACCTACATTCGGTATCAGAGTTGTTTTGGCTTCAAGGGGACACCTTTATTGCTGAGGGGTTTTGCTCGGGCCTGTGGTACACCCTATTCAGTGGGAGATCTTTGAGATCGATTCTGGTGGTGAAAGAAGATGGCGAGCAGTGGAAAGTTAGAGATCGAGAAATTTAATGGTTAGATTTTTGAGTTGTGGAAACTCAAGATGGAGGATTTGTTGGTGGATAAAGACCAATGGATCGTGGTAGATCTGGGTACTAAACCAATGGGAGTGTCTGATGAAGAATGGAAAAAGTTAGATAGGAAGGCAAAGAGCACAATACGATTGTGCGTCTCAGATTCAGTATTGCTAAATGTATCAGTGGAAGCTACGACGAAGGCTTTGTGGGACAAGTTAAGGACTTTGTACCAATCTAAGTCTCTGGTGAATAAACTGTTCATGCGGAAAAAAGCTGTATAACCTGAGGATGAAAGATGGAGACTCAGTGACAGAGCATCTGAATGCGTTTAATACTATGGTAAGTCAGTTAACATATGTTGATATTAAAATTTCAGATGAAGATAAGTGCATCAGTTTGTTGTGTTCTTTACCAGATTCGTGGGATAGTCTGGTTATTGCAATAGGTAGCAATGCCACTGCCTTGCATTTTGATGAAATAGTCTCAACCTTGCTAACAGAGGAGATGAGACGGAAAAATATGGAGAGCCAAAATGGTGATGCCTTCTTTGTACGAGGGCGGACCTAGAACATAAACAAAAATAAGTCATCGAGTGGGAGATCTAAATCCAAAGGGAGATATAAATCTCCAGAAAAACCTGTAAAGGTGGTGTGCTGGAAATGTGGAAAGGAAGGGCACTACAAAAGGGACTGTAAATCTAAAGCTCCTGACAAAGGAAAGGAATCTGATTAGGTTCCTTCTGCAGAGGCGAAAACCACCTCAGATGAAGGTGGGGATGTGTACTTGGCTTCTTCAAGTACACATGTAGATCATGAGGCATGGTTGATTGACTTAGGTGCATCCTTTCACTTCACTTCCCATAGAGAGTGGTTCTGCGAGTATGAGAAATATGATGGTGGTGATGTCTTCTTAGGGGATGCTAGGAAGACTAGAATCGTTGGTCATGGAAAAGTGAAGTTGAAGTTGCAAGGTGGAAGGGTTAGAACGCTTCTAGGTGTTCTACATATTCCTGCATTAGCCAGAAATCTGATTTCTGTTAGCAAGCTGGATGATGCAGGTGTAAAAACGGTGTTCGAGAATGATACCTGCAAGATGGTTCGAGGAGCACTAGTATTGATGCGAGGAATTCAGAGTGGAACTCTGTACAAACTGCAAGGTAGCACTGTTATTGATGGGTGCAATAGTTCTGTGGTTCCTGAAAGTGGAGCAGAAAATCTAGTGGTCTTTGGAGAGAAGACAAGAGCAACAAGTACAACAAAAAAAATATACAAAGACAAGAGCATGATGTTAATTTTGTCAATCTAGGGTTTCTATGGTTTTTCAGAGAGTGTACTTCAAGGGTTCTTATTAAAAACCCTATATTTCTTAATCTAACCCTTTTTAGGGTTTTTACTTTCAACAAAAACATCAACCCTAGGGTTTTGACTTTCAAGCCCTAGGGTTTATTCAATTCAACCCTTACTAGGGTTTCACCACATACCCTAAACTATCCTTAGATTTGCAAACCCTAAATGTCAAGAGCCTAGGTTTTCTTAAAGGGAACAACAAGTTAAGGGGTTAAGTCTTTACTCCTAGGCTTAATTTAATCAACAAGGGTTTAGTAACCCTAAGTATAAACAGTCTTCAAGACTACATATCTACAAACCCTAGCAACTTTATCAAAGCCTATCATAAAAGAATTGAGAAACCCTAACTCCAAAAACCTCATACACACTATAAACATACCTCATGTGCACACATTACGTACCTTTATTTTGTTACTTTAACTCCAGGTTTCGCATATACTTTGTTCCTCCAATATAGAAGTCAGTTGGTGCCACAGATCAAGGCTCAACAAATTTCATTCAATTTAGTACTCACTTCCTTAGGTTTGATCACTTGGAAGTTATCGCTCTGAGCTCAAACACGATCATCTTAGTTAATAATAATTGTTGAAGAGACAATTTCTCTTCCCTATTTTGCACCTGATATGGTCATTGACATAAGTCTACCATGACATCTTCCTTTTAGGCCAACTTCCTTACATGAATTCACTATCTTTACATGAATTCACTATCTTTGTCTGTGCAAGTCACAAACTCTTTGTCCACATATAAGTTACATTCTAGCTATATATAAGTTACATTCTAGTTGCTAACAATTGACATAATAGTTTTTGTCATATGTGACTTGTCGATGATAGTCGTTTCCCATATAACTGGATGTAAGTGCAATTCCACATAAGCGGACCATATCATAAGACATATGTAATCCATTTAGTTTTTGTCATATGTGACTTGTCGATGATAGTCGTTTCCCATATAACTGGATGTAAGTGCAATTCCACATAAGCGGACCATATCATAAGACATATGTAATCCATTCTTGAGATTTTACTGCATGCGAGTCATGAGTATATTCGATATTTAGATATGATCCAAACATACAATTCATCAAGACCAAACTATCATCGATCTCTATAATACAGAGTACGACCATTGTACCAAACATACAATTCACCAAGACCAAACTACCATCGATCTCTATAATACAGAGTACGACCATTGTACCAAACATACAATTCACCAAGACCAAACTACCATCGATCTCTATAATACACAGTACGACCATTGTACTGATCCATAGAACACTATGTGCTATCATTGTATTTCTGAGCCATAGTGATAAATTGCAATCCGAACTCTTGCATCACAGATATACATCGTAAAGATACGAGATACCAAGCTCCAACATTTTGTTCGAGTCTCATGATGATATCACAAAGAGTAAAGTCATAATAAGCTAATATCCGAGCCTACAAGTCATCAGTACATTATATCAAGGGTCACAAATATGATTCCGTCAAATGGGCCATTGATCCGAGCCATCAACGATCTATATTCAGTTCATAGTGTCACAAAGAAAATTGGAATGTGATCTTAAAGATCATCGTGTCATTGATGTTCCAGAAGCGATGCTACTTGTGTAATGATGTTACTGTACATGTTGACTTTATCATTCTCCAGATTTGGTTTAAGTCGATTTCATCATAAAATTGCCCGAGAATATTTTGCAATCCTGCCAGAGATAAACTGCCCTTCTAGGGTTATTGTCAACTCTTCCATAGATCACTGAATCATGCTAATTTTGCAATGTGAATTACTTTGATCCATATCAATCGTTATACCAATGCAGGCCCAGTAAACTAACCACTAAGATCACTATGCGATGATGCTCCTGGACATTTAATTGAGCCACGGAGTCATTGCAAATTTAATCAAATTACAGGGATGTAATGTGTAGATTTGAGCGTCTGTCATATATACTTGTTACCATAGAAAAGAGCCATAGGGAAATATGATTAATAAATACTGCGATCTATCCCATAGGATCTTAGAAATTTATAACGAGCCGGTCATAGAACAAATCATCTTGAAGTGCCAACCGAAGGAGGACCATACGTATTTTCCATACGAACTATATTGTAAATCACTATGAATGCAAGGGCTACAAAATTATATAAGCAAGCCTTCAATCATAAGCAATCTATTTGAGAATATGAACCAAAGAACCATCGAATGCAGGATCCACAAGCTCGAATCTTTTGAGTTCGGTTTCCATAAAATCTTTCTTAAATATGCCAACATATAGCGATATTTAGCCTTTACCTTCAAACCACATTAGCTATAATCTCATGTTGAAAATCAGGAGGTTTTTAATTTTATTATTAGATTTACATTTTTTAATAATTACTTGTGCGTTTGTTAGCATTTTTATTATTATATATTTCTTTCTTCATCAATAAATCATCATAAAACATGAAGATCATATAACATAATAGAACATAAGATATAGGCTCTAAGTTAGGGAAAAACCCCTTCAAGGGGAAAACCCAAAAAATTATCTTCTTATAGAATCAGATCAAATGAAATATCCAAGACCCATAACTCAAAAAACTTCCACCTTAGATGCTAAGTCAAACCTTTCTTCTTTCTAGCAGATTCCTCAGCAAAATACCAATAACAAGAGATATACCAAGGCAAATCTTCCACAAACCCTAGCTCAAGAAGAACTTCTTCCTAAACTTCAGATCTCCACTTCTCTCTGCCTTTTTTATGCTATTTCAGACCATAAATGACCAAGTGTATGTGTCCAAATAAGTTCCATATTTCCTCATATAGATCAAAGGGGTGCGAATAGACATGTGCATTGGGGCAAGGATGACTTCACATCTAGAGGGGTTTCTGTCCCCAAATTACATTTAAAAATTTATTTTTATTTTTTCTTTTACAATAGGTCCAAAATAGGACTTTGACTCTTTGACTCAAAACCTAGAAGCATGAAGAACATGCTTTTCTAGAAAAAAAAACAATAATTTTTCTTTTTCTTTTCTTTTACTTTTTACATAAAACACATAATGGTACAAATTATGAAGACGAAACTAGTTAAATTCTCCAACACATCCGACATAGAACCTTTTGGCTCTTTAATATATGTCTCAACAGTGAGATCCCCATGTAAGAAGGAATTATTCACATCCATTTCATTTGCCTCCCAACCAAAACTAGGAGCAACAATAACAACAATTAAAATAGAATTATCTATGTTCACGAGCAAAGTTATCCATGTAGTTGATACCTTCCAATTGAGATAATCCATTTTCTACTAAGAAATCCTTATGTATCTCAACAACCCTTATAAGTGTAAGCTTGCTCTTATAGATCCATTTTCATTTTGTTAGCACTTCGTAATTCCTCCAGGCTCAGGAGAGGAACCCAAAGGTAACCACAAACCAATCTTTAGGGTTGGAAGCTAGCCCTTCCAAACCTATAGAGGGCTCTCTCTTGTGAAATCTTCTAGATCTTAGGCTAGGTCTATAGAACAAGGTAGAATAATTTTAATAGTTTGATGGCAGGGTTGAGGGAAAATCCATTGGACATGGAGTTAAATTAAGCTAAAGATTTTCAGTGCGATGATGGGAAAATGAACAATCCTTAGATAGGGGCAAGGTAGGAAATCTTTTATGGTGTTTTTTATAAATTTCATTGTAGAGAGGTGAGTAGAGGAATAATGAAATTGATAATGTCTAAAGCATCTAACTAAGGATGAATTTTAGATATTATGGTGGAGAAAAAACACTGAAATGTTTAGTTACTTATGATAGAGCACATGAAAGTGAATTCTGAAATGAATTTGTTTAACTAAACACCGAAGGCATAAAATTTAAGCAACCATAAAAGAAGATATGAAATAACAGAGATAGGAGATAAACATCACCGTAAATGATTGACATAGGAATCCTTGAACAAGTAGACTTCAACCTTCAACATTCACTGGAATTTTCAAACGAAACTGTACAATGCACAATGCCTTTTCTCTATCACACACTGATCAAATCACCAACCCCTTTCTCATAGAAATTTACAAAATATATAAGGAAAACTCTTTTCCAAGCTAAGGAGGTCGAGTTCAACCATTTCTGCAAAGATAGAATAAGTTACATTAAAATTTAGAACTTCCAGCTAGGAAATAGGAATCAAATTTATGGAAAATAGGGGTCAAATATTAGATCATATCTCTCGAATCATGACTAATGTTACAAAAATGAAGGATGTTTTGTATACGATCTTGTTATTAAGATAAAACTCTCTCAGTTTTCGAAAATTCTTCTCCATCTTCTCATAATCTGTGCCCAAATATCATGCTTAAAACAGGAAATGACTAAATCTAAATAATTAGGCTGTAAATATTCATTCGAATATTCCAATATATGACACCCGTGACACAACTGAATGAGGTTTATCTCATTTATCTCATGTTTGATAGAATCCTCTTTGGGTTTTTCAAAATTCAATTGAAGTTGTTCAAAATATGATTTTGAAAATGATGACAAAAACAATCTATGTGCAACAAACTTTCTTTTCATACTATATAATCAATGTTTGAATGTTGATGTCTTCTGAGCATACTAATGAACTTGTATCAATTTACACATCATCATTCAACATAACAAAACAATAATATGATCATCCTCACATCTTTTCATACACCTGTGACCAAACTTTCACATATTGAAAGGAAAATATAAAACCAGTGGATGTGTACCTGAAAGACACTTAAGGACACTTGTCATAACCATATAAACCAATTTCAAGATGTATGGATTTAGAGTGAAGGGTTAAACTACTGACTATGTAGAAGCGCAACAAATTTGTTGCGTTACTTCCCTCTTCAGAGAAAGCGCAACAAAAACACAACGAATTCACCATTATCATACTTCTAACCATCTCCTGGATTTATGAATGTATGAAACAGGTGGAAAACAACCTCTAACACATTAGAAACCTATTAGAATACATATGTTAAAACTGCAAACCTCCATTCTTGAAAATCATCACCTATAGAAAAAATGCAACAACTGAGGGTAGAAAAACTTCAATCGCATGGGTTTGGCCAAGTGTTGAAGTCATTGACCGGGCAAGATGGTTGATGGATGGTGTTGAAAATATCAAATACCTTATTTGAACCCCCATACATAAAATGAGTGTCAAAACTTTGATCTCACACTCTTCACGAAAACTAAGGGCTTGTTCTCTATGAGAACATAGTAACACTTTACAAATTGACCAAAATGATGAAAAGACTAAACTTGAATTTGATTACTATAGTATATGAATCTAGCATTGGATCCAATGGGGATGGCATCCTCCCTGTGAGGTGCCAAAGAACACCATAATCCATGTGCCTGATCCATTGGGCTGCTCCCAACCTCGAAGACTGCAACTTGCAAACTGTGACCTGCAATCCAACTGACCAAAACTGTACATGCTGGAAACTGAAACTGAAAGATGAAATAAATACATGCCCAACAAGCTTATTGCACAACATTTCCTACTCTAACCTATTAAAGAGCTATGGAAATCAAGTGATACAAAAATTCCAGTGAATCCAACCAAGTATATGCTAAAATAAGTGGGTTGCTTGACTCTGCTTGCACCATATGGAAATTGGACAGTGTAATGGTAGTGACAAATCTTGATGCAACTGGTCTCCATATTGGAAACATGATTGAAAACACAAGCTAAAAGAACCTTCCATATAGTGATCTACAAGATCCCAAAAGACATGATTTGTTCGATGATCCGCAAGGTATTCAATGACTAGATCATCAAGGTTGAATTTTTCAGATGCATTCTCTATCTCAAACCATGACTTCAACTTTGAATTGTCAAATTGTTGTTCAAAGACAAAACATTCTTCCATCGTGAGAAACAAGGGCAACACTACCTCCATTTGTTTTGGTTGGAAAAATATTTCAAAAAATTAACTCTGATCTTGGAAGTTGTGGCACTGTATTTGAGCCTCTAAGACCTCAATATCTCTCTCAAGTTTTCCAAGAAAATGAGCTTTATCTATGGAAGAACATTTGCATGAATTTAAATAAATAGAAAAAAAATTTGAAAAAACTTCATTAATCTGATCATCATCAAAATTGTCCCAATATTCCTTAAAACTTGTTGTAGCGGCTACAACCACCCTCCAAAATTTTTCCTTAGCCTGTTTTGGAGCCTCCCTACCAACCTTACACAGCACTTTGTCTTGCTTCGTCGAGTACTCAAGCTTCATTTGTTTTCCTTGCACAAAGGCAACCTATCGATCATTTTTTATTCATTCCCCTCATAGGCTGCTCACCCGGACTTGTTCCATCTGCAGGTTGAGCAGCTCCCCCTCGAAAATTGTGCATTTCTAGAGGGAAACCAACCTTCCCTCCAAGAATTGCGCAATCCTCTCTGACAACCTGCTGGGCTCTAGGATTGTTCTATCTTGCCAGCTAACCCTCCCAACAGGATTTGCGCAAATTTTCCCACCAGCAAGCTGTTCAGCCTAGGGTTTGCACAAATCTGGGTAGCAGTCAGCTGCTTTGCCTAGAAATTGCGCAAATCTCGTGGGTAGCCAGCCCAACTTCCATCCATAAATGTGCATTTTTCTCCAGTAGTCGAGCAGTCTCTTGCATGTGCAGCTGAGTTGACTGGTTCCCTCCGGGATTGAGCAAAACAGACTTGCATGCATGGGTTGCTTCTCCTATGGTAGCATGCAAAGGCATCCCTTGTTTCAGGGATCTATGTTTAGCAGTTGGAAGTTACATGCAAGGACGAATTTCGAAACCTCCCACCAAGTGTCACTTCCCCTAGATTCGTAGCATGTGCGTCACAACCTCAATGTTATCAAAACTCATCAAATGGATGATGCAGAGCTCATTCCTCACATCAACCTTGTAGCTCTGACATCCCACATCACATCTAGGAGCATTCAACACATTTAGCTAAGCTATTTTGGGGTAAGCCCGCTTCCCATGCCTTGTGTTGCATTTCTTTCGCTTTTTGTGTTTGTGCTTGTGGGAGTATTGCTTGCTTGATTTATTTGAGCACTTGATGTCGTTTACATATATACTAGCTTGTCCTAGCTTTGTTTCAGTTTTCATTGCTATCTCACTGTTGTCGCATGCATGAAATTGTTTTGCACGGACGTTCGCCCAACCGGCGAACTACCTCACCCACATGCATGTTGATTTGTTTGCTGAACTTTTCATTCATGTTTTGCATGCATTGTCAATCACTTCTGCTATCACTTAGTGTCACCATGCATTCACTGTCTTAGTTGCTTTCAGTTGCGCGTCGGTGAGTCGGGCCAACCTTAGCCCGGACTCTACCTTCACCAAGGTTGCATTGAGCAATCTAGGGAAGGAAGGCTCACCTTCCTCTCTAGATTTATGCATTCCTACCTAACACTAGTCTCCAGGACTATTTTGCGCATTTCTAGAGGACATTGGCTGCTTGGCCCAAGAAATTGCGCAAATCTGTCCCTAGGCCAGCAATCCTTCCTAGCTGGAATTGCGCATTGCATATTCCCAGCAGTCAACAGCCAGATTGGACTATGCATTGCACAGTTCCAGTAGTCAGCCAGTCTCCCAGCAACCTAGACTGTGCCTTGAGCAGTGTTAGCAGTTGGTTTCCCGACCTCTTGGCCGTAACTATGCAACCTTCATGATCATTTACCCAGGTATGTTGCAAGTCAGTTCTCATGTTCATTTTGACTTTCGACTGACAGATTGCTGGCTATGAGTGTTTCCATGTCTCTATGTATCACAGGTGTTCATCTTCCTCTCAGCAATACAGGTACAATGGTTTCTAGGAGAGTAGAGACGAAGACACCATTCAGAGCATGCTTAGCGATGTAGTCGATCAAGTGTCTATGAGCTTGCCTACTCACGAAGACATCAAGTTGTTCATAGACAAGGACATCAAGTAGCAACATCACAATAAGAAACATCATGAACATCGATTGAAGGCAGCATACCGAATGCAGCGAATGCAATGAATGCAAGAGGAAGACTGTTGACAACAAAGAGGCGGAACAAAGTTGCAAGATCAAGCAAATCCATTGATAATGAAGGCAACTTTGGAGACTCAGGCTATGAGGTGACGATGCGACATGAAGGTCGCATGCATACAGAAAATGGAACAAAGAAGGAGTTGCATATGCTGAAGTAGCAACTCAAGGAAGAACATGAAGTTGCACAGACAGACGAATGAGTTGCAGCAGGATCAGGAACAACAGTGGAAGCAACATGCACTCATGGATGAAATTGTGCCCATACAAGTTAAAGATCCATCCCAACATCTAACATGGAGCAAACATGGTGAGTAGTGTTGTCGATCACATGTAAGGGATTCAACAACATGCCTGTCATTGTGCGCATGCATGCAACCCATCCCATTCAGCACACTCACTAGGGCGAAGACAAGAAGCAAGTCCAATTGGAGCTGAACATGTACTTCAGCAAGACCAACACACCCTTCAAGATCAACACAGACACTATGCATCAATGTGTTTCCAGTTCAGCCATACCCAAGAAGACCATGCACATGTTAGCAGACGAGTTGGATGAAGGGGCCGAACCAATGCACCGGTTGCAACGGAGGCAAGAGTTCTCTTCAACAAGATGTCACCATGAGGTGCGTGCACACCATCATGGATGACCAAGCTTGGCATCAGCTCACCACCGTCACCATCACAAGCATGTCAAAGAGTTGGTCTCACCACAGTGGACCGAGAGTCAGTGATGTCTTGCAAGGATTGCTCAAGCCATGTTGTCTCACATGAGTACATGCGCATTATAATGTTGAGTCATGTCAACTGTAGGTCACGTGTCAATAGTGGATGTAACAGTCATAGAGTAGGTGAAGAGTCATGACGGTAGTTGAAAGGTCACAAAGGGGAATGCGAAGGGTCACCCCACCCTTCGCTATAAATAGTCCCTCATAACTCATTGTATAGGCTTTTGGTAAGCCAAGCTTCTACTAAGACTATTTCGAAGAAGGCTTGGACAATATTATAACGTGCCTTGGTTTCTCCACTGCACGGAGCTAGTACATCTCTTTGGAGGAGCAGGCGAATGTGGTTGTAACGTTCCACTTTTGGGGCTAGTAGGTTTACATGGATGTATTGTATGATTGGAACTTACACTTCTTTATATAATAAGAGGCAACACATTTTCATGCATATGTTGTTATTGTAGTTGGACTACTCTGGTTACTTTAATGATATGTGTTGTTTAACTTACGTACTTGTCTATGAACTGATTCACATGAAATTATATGAATCTTGTTGTTAATGTGTTGCATATTTTGTTAATGTTGTCACCGTACGTGTCGACTACTCTAATGGACATCAGACAAACCTTTCACTTGAACCTTGCTATAACGACCGTCACACTCACCTCAGACTGATCCGTGAGTGTTGTATGTGTTATCTTACCTTGTATGATGTGACTGCGACATCTAAGTGGACTGATCCAATGGAAGTTGTGCATGTCCTTTGTGTTGTGTGTTCCTAGCTGAGTTGGGACTGATCCCTTTCAACTTGGAACTCATGTTCACCTCCTTCCCCTTTCGAAGTGTTGGAACCTCTCATACACCTTCCTTGACTCACTGCATCAGTCACACCCTTGCTATTGACAGAGTTATTCTACTTGCCTCTGTACGACACCGCGGTGAAGGCATTGCCTTACGATCCACTGTTGGGACACAGTCTGAGGTCTAATTGAGACTTCTTACCAGGGAGATCCCCTTGACATGTTGGTGGGTCCAGCACCATCAACAAAACCTTTAATAGAAACAAGATTTTTCACATACCCTGTCATCTTGATTGATTAGGAAAACGAATATGTACTTTAAACTTTGAATTTTTTGGATAGTGGAGTCTCCATGGAACATTGAACGTTGAATTCTAGATCTCGTTGACAATGGAGTTTCCCAATGAATAATGCATAACCTTCCTATGCCTGATCACTGTTCACCATTAGTATATAGATCTAAAACTTTATGGTTCTTTCTTGGGGATTATGGAAGCTTTCGCTCCCCATCAACGATGCCATTATGTTAGCACTTCGTAATTCCTCTAGGATGAGGAGAGGATCCCAAAGGTAACCACAAACCAATATTTAGGACTGGAAGCTAGCCCTTCCAAACCCAAAGAGGGCTCTCTCTT
Organism: Pinus taeda; assembly: GCA_000404065.3. NCBI lineage: Eukaryota > Viridiplantae > Streptophyta > Pinopsida > Pinales > Pinaceae > Pinus > Pinus taeda. Next base: position 36,735 of record APFE031584008.1, read on the forward strand.
GTGAAATCTTCTAGATATTAGGTTAGGTCTATAGATCAAGATAGAATAATTTTAATAATTTGATGGCAGGGGTGAGGCAAAATCCGTTGGGCATGAAGTCAAATTAAGCTAAATATTTTTAGTGCTATGATGGGAAAATGAAGAATCCACCGATAGGGGAAAGGTAGGAAATCCTTTATGGTGTCTTTGTCAAATTTTGTTGTAGAGAGGTGAGTAGAGGAATAATGAAATTGATAATATCTAAAACATATAAATGAGGATGAATTCTAGGTATTATGGTGGAGGGAAAAAACTGAAATGTTTAGTTACTTATAACAGAGCCCCTAAAAGTGAATTTTGAAATGAATTTGTTTAACTAAAACTGAAGACATAAAATTTAAGCTTGACCATAACATAAGATATGAAATAACAAAGATGATAGATAAACATCACCATAAATGATTGACAAGGAATCCTTGAACAAGTAGACTTTTCCCTTCATCATTCACTGCAATTTTCAAATGGAATTGTACAATGCACAATGCCTTTTCGCTATCACACACTAACCAACTCACCAACCCATTTCTCATAGAAATTTACAAAATATATAGAAAAAACTCTTTCCCAATCTGAGGAGGTCAAGTTCAACCATTTCCCTAAAGATAGAATCAATTACATTAAAATTTAGAATTACCTGCTACGAAATAGGGATCAAATTTCTGGAATATAGGGGTCCAATGTTAGATCATATCTCTTGAATCATGATATCTGTTACAAAAATGAAGGAGGTTTTTGTATATGAGATTTTTCATGAGATAAACCTCTCTCACTTTTCGAAAATTCTTCTCCAACTCCTCATAATCTGCGCCCAAAGATCATGACTAAAACAGGAAATGACAAACTCTAAAAAATAGCATGTAAATATTCATTCGAATATTCCAATATATGACACCCGTGAAGAAACTGAAAGAGTCTTTTGTTATTTAGCTCATGTTTGACAAAAACATGTTTGCTTTTTCAAAATTCAATTTTAGTTGTTTGGAATCCGATTTTGAAAATGATCAAAAAAACAGTTTGTGTGCAACGAACTTCCTTTTAATACCATATAATCAATGCTTGAATGTTGATGTCTTGAGAGCATACTAATGAACTTGTATATATAAGTGGATATGCATAAAAATAATTGGATATGGATTTGTATAAGAATTATTTAAAATATTCAATGACAATCTTTGAAAAGATGGAAAGAGGATGCTTTAATCCAAAGGGAACAACTTTTTTACATGAAAAATCTCCACATAGTTAAAAGTTTCTCGTGTTGGTCTTCTTAGGTAATAGACACTTAGTAAAATGTTAAAAGTTTCTCTTGTGTTGGTATTCTTAGGTAATAGACACTTGGTGACATGTTAAAAGTTTCTCTTGTGTTGGTCTTCTTAGATAATAGACATTTAATAACATGATAAATTAACTTAAATGGTTGAATATGCTTCATAAAAGACATTTTAGGGTTAATTCTCTAAGTAAATTTCCACTATTATGTGTCTCACTTGATGTCCCTATCAAACTAATCATTATAATTAATAATTATGTGTTTGCATTAGGCAACATTTACAAATATAAAAAAGTGCCCAAAAATTTCTCATGATATTTTCATTGAAAAAACATGATAAACACTCGATTTATCAAAAACAAATAATAAATACATAATATTTATAACTTACTTATACCTATTATCTCATCGATAAAAATAAAAGAAAATTGATTTATAATATTCACTTGAATAAGGGATCAAATTTTGTTGGGTCCCTATAATACTAGTGATTCCCCCATTACTATTGTAGTTGTATCCCTTATTGATATTGTTGTGCCCCTATTGTCCCCATATTGTTATTACTGTGCCCCATAGAATCCATCTATTGTTATTTTTGTGCCTTTATATTATTATTGTTAGGTTGGCTTGGTTATATTATGAACCCTTAGACTCCTATATATAGAAAAGAGGTAGTGTCATTTGAATCATCGAAGAATTGTTCATTTGTGTAATGTAAAGGGGGCTTACCCCTCGAAGAGGCTAAATTCTAAGGTGTTGATCTATCTTTTTTATCTTTTTGTGAGTTCGTTTCATAACATTTAGTATTAGACCTTTGGATTCTAGGGGTTCTCTGCTCCAAATAGGTCATCGTGGAATTTTCACTATAAACTTTTTTCTGCGATGTTTCAGAAGCGAAAAAAAACCGATTTGAGACAAAATCGCTCTGAACCTCAGATCTGAATTTCAGAGTTTTTTGCGCAATGTTTGCGGAGATATGATCTGAGGAAGTTGGTCTTTTTGTAGACTCCTGAATTACATTCCAAACAAGTGACCTCGGGAAAATAGTCATAACTTTTTTAAAGAGAATCGGATTGAAATTTCATCAGAAGTTACAGAAAGAGGACAGACTGTAGTTTCCTAGGTATATGTTTCAGATCCTAAGGTCAAAACAGTGACACGTGGCTCTTCATACAAGTTCACTCTTTTGAAAAGGTATATAATCATGTAATCTTGAGAGATTGTGCATAATTCTGTCTTGGAGAATCTAAATTCGATCAGACTGGTGGCATTGGAAAGAGGACATAGAAGGGTACTGTAGGTCGCAATTTTAGAACTGGATGATCCGAAATTACAAAGATAGATCAGATTCAATATTGAGCTCCTACAAAGTGAAAAAAGGTGCGTATTTTTTTTAAATATTTGCATAAGCTTGGTTTGAAAAATTAGTTTGAAGGAATTCAAAGGGTATAGTGAAGCATTATTATCAGTAATTAATTCCCTGAAGAAAGAAAATGGAAACACCTAGTAAACAACTTGAAAGCTCTAGCATGACTCATGAAGAAGAGGAAGAAATGCTACATGATATATCAAAATTATGAGACCAAGTGCAACAAATGTCACTCTCACAAAAGCTAACAGAAGCTAAGATAAATGGCATGGAATCTAAGATAAATGGCGTGGAAGCTAAGATGGATGGCATGGAAGCTAAGATGGACGACATGGAAGCTAAGATGGATGGTATGAAAACTTTGTTACTAGAAAGACTTCCTAATGGAAAAAAGGTAGGAGAGGAAACTCATAATGAGAACAAAAGGAATGTTAATCATGATTTGAAGAATGACAACATGGAAGATTTGAAGAAAGACATTGAAGGATTGAAGGAAGGTTTGACAAAGTTGCTACAAGAAAGGCTTCTTAATTGTGAAAATGTTGTAGAGGAAACTCATGATGAGAACAAAAGAAATGTTAATCATGATTTCATAGACTCTAACATTGGAACAAAGACCCACAATGTTCCAAAGGTCGATATGAGGAAGTTTGATGGCAAGGATCCCATAACATGGATACTACAGATGGAGCAATTTTTCGATCTCCATAATGTGAAAAACACACAAAAGGTACACATTACAGATTTATATTTGGAACCAAACCAGTTTGTATGGTATCAATGACTTTGCTCTCGTAAAAAAATTGTGACTTGGGCAATTTTTATGAAAGAAATAGCAGCACATTATGAGGATACGAAAAACAACACTTTTTTTAGCCAATTGATAAACCTCAAACAAAAGGGTTCAATGAGGGAGCACATTGAGGACTTACAAAAATTGAATATAAGGGTAAAAAATATTCCAGAGCATGGGATTGATATTTCATAGTGACTTTAAAGGATAACATCCAAAATGACATTCGCCTTTGGGAACTTGATTCATTGGAGAAGGCATTCAGGTTAGCAAGAAAAATTGAAAGCAAAATTATGGCAACGCGGAAGCCTACCACTCACAACTATAAATATGGAATTGTTGTTGCCCCTAGCCTTCCACAACCTATAAGGCTGACACCACAACAATTGGAAGAAAAATGAGCAAAATGGCTTTGTTACAGTTGTGATAGAAAATACACTAAAGGTCATAAGTGTGCCAAGAAGAAATTATTCTACATAGATTGTGAAGAGGAGGAAGAAAAGGAACAAGAAAGTAAAAAGAAGAGGATATACTCCAAAAACAAACCCTAGATAAAGAAGAAATGAATATGACCATATCTTGTAATGCATTGGCTGGAATTACCACTCCTCAAACTATCAAGATAGAAGGACATATCAAAAAGAAAAAGGTAATAGTGTTGATTGATTCAGGAAGTACCAACAATTTTATTCATTGTAGGATAGCCAAAGAATTGAATTGCTTCCTATATCTAGCACCAGAGTGTCAAGTGATGGTTGCAAGTGGAGGAACCATAAATTGTTCTGGAAAGTGCCATAATATAAAGCTATCCATGGTAGAATATGTATTGAATAGCCCAATGCTTTCCATTCCAATGGGAGGTGCTGATGTTGTACTAGGAGTCCAATGGCTACAACCCTTGGGTATAATAGCTAATAATTTTCAAGAAATTTTCACGAAATTTTCTGTGGATGGAAAGGAAGTTGAATTAAGGGGTATTGCAGGGAAATAGGGAAAGATACTCAACTCTAACAATATGACAAAGCTTCTAAAAAAGGAATAACGAGGTGTAATTGCACAATTATGTTCGCTAGAGGTTCCCACATCAAAATCATTTATTTCTCCAGATCTCCAAAAAATCTTGGACAATCATTCCAAGGTATTTGAGACTCCCAAATGTCTCCCACCTATTCATGATCAAGATCATGCTATTCATTTGATTCTAGGAAGTGTTCCTCCAAACATCAGGCCGTACAGATATCCTCATGCCCAAAAGAGTGAAATTGAACGTATGGTTGCGAAAATGTTAGAGGCTGGTATAATTCAACCTAGTCAAAGTTATTTCTCTGCTCCAGTAGTATTGGTGGACAAGAAGGATGGATCATGGTGCATGTGTCCGGATTGTAGGGAGCTCAACAAGCTCACTATTAAAGATAAATTTCCCATTCCTGTCATTGATGAATTATTGGATGAATTGCATGGATCAATTTACTTCACCAAGTTGGATCTTCATGCAGGATATCATCAAATCAGAATGAAGATTGAAGACATTCCGAAAACAACATTTAGAACTCATGAGGCTCATTATGAATTTTTGGGCAAGACTTTTGGCCTTACCAATGCACCTTCTACATTCCAAGGTTTGATGAACTCCATTTTCAAACCCTTCCTTAGAAAAGTTGTGTTATTATTTTTTGATGATATACTAATCCACAACAAGTCTTGGAAGGATCATGTTGAACATGTTGACATGGTGCTACAACTATTGGAGGAGAAACAATTATATGCAAAAAGCTCCAAATGTTTCTTTGGAGTACAAGAGGGGAATATCTGGGTCATATTGTATCTCACGAAGGTGTTAAGGTAGAGCCTAGCAAAATTAAAGCCATTAAGGAATGGAAAATTCCCACATCCATAAAGCATTTGTGAGGATTTCTAGGTTTGACAGGGTATTATCGCAAGTTTGTTAAGAATTATGGGAGAATAGAAGCACCTCTAACAACATTATTGAAGAAAGATGCATTTTCATGGACTCTAGATGCAACAAAGGCCTTCAAACATCTTAAAGAGGCAATGTGCCAAGCTCCAGTCTTAGTTACACAGGACTTCGCAAAAACCTTTATTGTGGAGTGTGATGCTTCAGGAAATGGAATTGGAGGTGTTTTAATGCAAGATGAAAGACCCATTGCTTTTGAAAGTCGTCCAATCAAGGGAAAGTATTTACACAAAGATATTTATGAGAAGGAAATGTTGGCAATACTACATGCACTTAAGAAATGGCGACCTTACCTAATGGGAAGACACTTCAAGGTAAAAACAGATCATGATAACCTTAAATACTTTTAGAACAAAGATTATCCTTCGAAGAGCAACAAAAATGGGTCACAAAGATATTGGGTTATGACTTTGAAATCATCTACAAAAAAGGGAAGCAAAATGTTGTGGTAGATGCACTCTCAAGAAATTATGAGGATGTGGAAGCATTGTTGTGCGCTATTTCTATTATCCAACCAAATTAGATAAACGAAGCAAGGGAGGAATGGAAGAATGACGAAGAAGTGGCGGCACTTATTCCAAAGTTACAACAAGATTCCAGTACATCGGATACATTTAGCTGGAAAAATTATTCATTATGGTACAAAGATCGCTTATACCTCTGTAAGAATTCCCAACTCAAACAAAAAATTCTTATGGAATTGCACACTTCTCCCTTAGGAGGGCACTTATGATTTTTAAAAACATATCACAGGGTTAAGAAGGAACTTTTTTTGGGTTGGCCTTAAATCGAATATTCAAAAGTTTGTGGTGGAATGTTTGGTTTGCCAACAAAATAAAGTTGAAACAATTAAGACCCGAGGTCTATTACAACCTTTATCCATTCCAAGCCAACATTGGGAGGAAGTTTCAATGGATTTTATCACAGGTTTACCCAAGTCTAAATGAAAGAGTGTCATCATGGTGGTAGTTGACAGACTTACCAAGTATGCACATTTTTGTGCATTATCACATCTATTTAAAGCCAATACAGTTGCTACTGCATTTTTGGAAATAATTCAAAAGCTATATGGAAACCCAAAGATTATTGTAAGTGACAGAGATGCCATTTTCACTGGAAATTTTTGGATAGAATTATTTTCTTGTCTTGGTACTCAGTTAGCTCATAGCTCATCTTATCATCCTCAATCTGATGGGCAAACTGTGAAAGTAAACAAATGTTTGGAAGGATATCTTTGTTGCTTTGTATTTGATAGACAAACACAATGGGTCAAATGGTTGCCTTTGGCTGAATGGTGGTATAACACTTCCTTCCATACGACAACAAAAATGACCCCATTTATGGCACTTTATGGATATCAGCCACCATCCATCACATCATATTTAAGAGAAAATTCTAAGGTTGAAGCAGTGGAACATCACATCGAACATCAACAACAAGTTCTCCAACTCTTAAAGGATAACCTCGTGTTAGCAGAGAATAGAATGAAACAACAGGCATATCAACATCACAGTGAAAGAAGTTTTGATGTATGTTATTGGGTATTCCTACGGCTACAACCATATAAACAAATGTCCCTCAAGCAAGCTAAGAAGGATAATAAATTATCACCAAAATATTATGGTCCGTACAAGGTGTTGCAAAAGATTGGTACTATGGCATACAAATTGGATCTTCTTGCAGCTTCTCGAGTAGACCTAGTTTTCCATGTTTCATGTTTAAAGAAGGTTATAGGCGACAAGCTCCCAGTTCAAACAATATTTCCAGAACTTGACAAGGAAGGAAAAAATATATTGGAACCAGAAGTAGTTATAGAATAAGAACTCGACAGCTATTAAATTGACCAATTCCGAAGTATCTCATCAACTAGAAGAACTTATCCGCTGAAGATTCCACATGGGAGGATGAGAATTTTATACAAAAGCATGCAGAACTACTCAAGCGTTGAGGACAACATTTTTTTGAAGGAGAGGGGGATGTTAGGTCCCTATAATACTAGTGATTCCCCCATTACTATTGTAGTTGTATCCCTTATTAATATTGTTGTGCCCCTATTGTCCCCATATTGTTATTATTGTGCCTCATTGAATCCCTCTATTTTTATTTTTATGCCTTTATATTATTATTGTTAGGTCAGCTTGGTTATATTGTGAACCCTTAGACTCCTATATATAGAAAAGAGGTTTTGTCATTTAAATCATCAAAGAATTGTTCATTTGTGTAATATAAAGGAGGTTGCCCCCTAGAAGAGGCTGAATTCTAAGGCATTGATCTATCTTTTCTATCTTTTTGTGAGTTGGTTTCATAACAAATTTCCCCACAAATTTTATGTCTTTATATATATTTACCATTTACTTTAAAGTGTTTGACCTTTATATAAAATTGCTAATAAAATAATGTTTAATATGCCTTTTGGCTAAGGAATTGTCTTAACTTACATACTCAACTAAGTAATCAACCACTCTTATTACAATTTTGGATCTAATGCTACATAAATATGACTTTGGGAAGTTTTTGGAATTTCTATTATTGTTATGATTTAATGCACACTCCAAATTTTTTTCATTATCTCTAACGAGCTTTCACAATCTATACAACTTGTGAGGGGTGTAGGTTGGGAAGGTCTTATGCGATTTAAGATTTAAGAATGGAGTGATTATAAGATAATTTTCATTATTTATTATTTATAAGTGTAGTATTTATAATAATTTTATAAAAATAATATGTATTTTTTGAGGTTTAGAATTTTTTTTATTATATTAAACTAATAGAATATCAATTAAAATAGTAATTTTATTAGTTGAATTCAAAAACTATTAAAAAAAATTATATTATTTTTTTATGTTTTGATTAAGGTTTGAAAATTGCATTATATTTTAGTAAAATTATGAAGGTAAAATAGTCTTTATTATTTTTACATTCAAAATTTATTAAATATGTTAAAATAAGATTTTCTTTTGTCATATTTCTTGAAAGTATTTTTAGTGTTTCTTTTACATATTTTAGAGAAATGGAAATATAACCGTATCTATATCAAAATGATCTTTTAGGTCCATGTACAATACCCCAACTTTATTATGGAAATATTTGGTTCCCACATATATAATGCCAACTTAATACTTTATTTTTGGACATGCTCTTTGAAACCCAAGTGCAATAGAGAATTATGAACCATGTTGTATCAATATTCTTGTTATCAATTCTAATTATAACTACCACAATGCTCACTCTATTGATAACTCTTCTCTTCTCATTCTAATTTCTTTTGACTTTTTTCTTGTGTGGGTCATATTTAAAAATTTTACCCAAATGTTATATTCTCTTTATCTCATCTTCAACTTCCATCTCATGTTCATATGTCGTAATTCATTTTGTTTCATTTTTCTCTTCTTGTTCTCTCTATCTTCACTTACAACCATGTTAACAGGTTATTTTTTCTTCTTTGTTTCAACATTATGCAATTCGATTTATGACGCACTCCACATCATCTAATAATGAGTGGTATCTCCATTACTAAGCAACTACTTGAGTCAGTGTAAATAGAATAAATCCTATTATCCATTGAAAATAGGTGAAAGAGAGTTTATATTGTATAGAAGAATTGAACATGGAGAATAGTGTAAAACCAACTTCTTACATTTTCAATTGATTATTCGATTTCCATGATGTATTCTTCATATAATTATTTTAGATTTGTTTCTAACTTGTCATGCAAAATTTGTCTGCAATATATTATTTAATTATTTCAATTACTCTTTTGTTTATCTATTATTCATGACACTTTTTTTCAAGAAATATGCAATTTTTTACCAATAACTTTTCATACATTTTTGTGTAAAAAATGCTAACTTAACATAATCTTTGAAATGAGTATCAATCTTTTATTTCCATCATTCATGTACTTCATTTTCATTTAGCATTTATGTATGCATTTCTTCTCATTATTTTTGTAATTTTTTTTGCCATCGATCCTAGAATTATAGTGCATTAATATAAACAAAATGTTTCAAGATAAAAATAAATTACTATTAGATAATAAATTATTTTATAATATTATTAATTATGATTTATGGTAGTAATCACAATTAACACAATATATACTACCTAAGGATACATACATAAATTGAGAGAAAATAAATAAATATATATGTGTGTGTACCTTCATTAACACATGACATATTCTATTTAAAAACACATAAATTCACATACACACACATATTTCTACAATAGTGGGATGCCTCAACTCTCATTGATTTTCCCAAGGTTTTCAATGTTTAATATACTATTTACACATCCAAACCATTCTCTTATATTATGCTAGTCAACTTATAATAATGTGCAAGTTCATAATTGTGGAGAATAACTTTCAAAATTAAAACTAGAACACTTAAATGGTATCTTGTAAAACCATTTCAAAGTTATCATTAAGCTAATTATCTTAGAAGAATCTGAACATAAGCAACCATTTTCCAATGGTGAATTCACCACTCTAGCATAACCATTTTGGCTAGAACGCTACCCTTAATACTGGGATATCATAGTATAAGTGTTATGGGAAGCATAGAAACTCTCTCTCTTTCTCCATACATACACCAAATGAATACAAATAAAATAAATATTCCATCACATATAAACAGAAATCATATTAGCATCTTTGTTGCACATGTATAGGTCGTACAAATTTAACTTAGCTAACATCATTTTATATTTAATTAAACTTTCAATGGTGAGATCCAAAAAAAAGTCGACTAACCTCAAATATAATGATTTTTGCAATAGTTAGTCGAGTAACCTCACTAACCTACTTTATAATCCAACCCTCTTTGCTAGCCTACTCAATGGAACGAATTCCTTAAATACCTATTATCATATTCGTTAAATCATGGGATTTCTGTTGAGCTACACATGTGACAATTCTTACGGAAACACAACCCTTGTTATCTCCTCAGAGTTGTAAGAAAACCAATCTATCTTCCATAAATCCACCATAATTCACTGTTAAAGCATGAATCTCATTACATAGTATGTGATTGGTGTAATTTCAACTCCTAAAACACTCTTTTTCAAGGTCTACTCAGATACCATCAACAATATAAAACGTTATATTAATCAATTATATAGAGTATAATATGAGAGGAAAAAAAAGAGTAGTAAGAGAACAACTAAAATGATCAAGAGAAGATTATTTAGATAATCTTAAGAGAAAATATATGTAGATGGAAAAAAGTAGGTGAAAAATTTAGAATGAGGTGTTCAAATATTCTTCAAGGTCTAAAAACTTCTACTTAAAGAACATTTTAGTAAAGTATCAGAATTAATTTTTTACCCTCTTCAACAATTATCATTAATAACTACTCTTACCTTTTCTTTTTCAATAAAACTTCATAATAAATAATATAATTAATTATTAATTCAATTTTTCATTTTTTTAAAATGGTTATCAATTAAAAAAAACAATTATATTTACTCTTAAACATTGTAATTTTAATTTCCGAATATTTCTTTTGAAATCTCATACATATTCCTCCACATACATATTTATTAGAAATATTTCGAATTATTAAATTTCCATAAAATAGCAAAAACCTAATATTTAGGTATCAATCATTGTACAAAATGCGAGTTTTGATAATACAAAAGTACAAGATAGTGCTTCAAGAAGTTGTCTTATTACAAATGCTAGATGGTATTTATAAAAGGGTCATAATGTCATACATGTTCTTTTTTCCTAACAATCGACAACATTGTCAATGTTATATTAATTATATAACACATATTTTCATTATAAATGTGAAAAGGACCACTATCAATGCAATGATGAACAATGATTATAAATTTTTTGAATGGAATCATATATTGAATGGACAATAAATATTAAACTTCAAAGAACTATTAATAAAGTGGTAGATGAAGTCATTTTGGAATCATATATTGAACACACAAGTCCATAATCTATGGAGTGAAGAGTATCATAAATATTAAATAAAGGAAATAATAATTTATTTATAAAATAATATATTAAACATAATGGAAAAAATATTTACTTAAAAAATAATTTTATAATTTAAAAATAACAAATTTTTGCATAATTAAAAAAAGGACATTGGTCCTTCACAATTTTCTCCATTCTAGAAACTTTGAGAAAGGGGAAGTTAAACATGTGCGAAGAGTGCAACTACCGAGAAAACAACAACCAATCAATTCAGACATGCTAGACATGTGTAAAGGGTGTGGGAAGGTAATAGTTGGTAGGCTCAAGTTTGTGTAAAATAATAAAGCAAAGCAAATTACTTCATTACTTTTTGGATGACCTTTTTATAATTTATTTATCAATGAATGGTAAGTTAGATAAGCATTTGCTTAGATGAGGGACCACGTTGGAGTAAAATTGCAATGATATAAGAGTAAAAATAATTTATTAGTATAAAAAGGTGTAAGGTAATATTAGTATAGATTTATTTTAAGTATTGATTTAACATGAGTTTAGAGATTAAATTTGGTTACGTGTAATTTTTTTTCGAGTATAAAATAGAATGTGTTATTTTTCCTTGTTGTAATTGTATTTTGAATGCTAAATAGAGTATATTAAGATAAAATAAACATTTTAATTAATAAAAACTTAGTTTTTTCATGATATCGTACATAATATTTAAAAATGATATATAATGTATAGGCAATTGGACATTAAATAGTTTTACATAACATGTACACGAGACATTTTTATGATGCAAATTAAAATGATTTTTATTATAACATTATTTTTAAATATGCCAATATTAATTTGTATAAATATTTTATCATAACCAAATTTATAATTAAACATCTTACCGATACATTCTCTACTTAATATACTTTTATAAACATTATTAGTTTTTATTATTATATGGCGACATAATTTTCTATTTAAAATATAATTTTTAACTTATTTGGAGCGGACAAACTACACATCCCTCTAAATATTATATATATATATATAATATATTATTTTATATATATATATATATATTATATAAAACAATAATTTTCTTTATGTAAAACATATTAATAATTTGAGTCGAGAGACTCATTCTACAACCCATTTATAAAGAAAACAAAGTATTTGGTTATATTATATAAGTTTTTCATTTTATTTTCACTTTCACAAAAGTGGGGAGAAATATTGGAAAAAAGTTATTGTGTGGTTTGAGGAAAATTGTGTTAAGTTTTCCCTAACATATCCCTAAAAAAAAACTTTATTAAAGTTTTCCTGTATCTCTTCCTAACGACACCCTCACATATGAAGGTAGAGGAGAAGACAAAATCTTTTAAAAAATAGTATAATTGAAGTTTGGGACTTTAAAATGAGCAGAAAAAATTATAGAATTCTTTAGATGTATGCAAAATTATGTAGGATAGAGAACCACATAGATATCGATTGTACGCTTATAGACTAAATGTGGAGTGAAATGTTGCAAGACATGAAGATAATCATATAGGTCACCCACCCATGACAATGGAGAAAGAATTTGTGGCATAACCTTCACCATTAATGAGAAGATTGACATGAAAGTGAAAACCTACATATAAGGAAATTTAATGAAAATCATTTCTATGAAATATTCTATCATTCATTATCTAAATGACATTTGAAATCAAGAATATTACTTCTTGGAAGAAAGTAATGAATGCATATATTATTTATTAGTGAGGAATGAGACTTAAGCACTTTCAAAGCTTTCATTAGCCAAGATGGTGATTAGGTTTACTTAAGATTCAAGTGGAAATAGAAAGTTAATAAATTATTGATTAACATAATGATTTGTAATTTCTTGTGGATATTCCACTAGAATAATTCATCACAATAAATATGATAAAATACTAAAATATATCACAATAAATATATTAAAATACTAAAATATTTATTGTGAAGGTTATTTGCCTTTAAATCCCAAATTTCTTAAATTTCATTTATTTATTTATTAATTTTTTTCTTTTTTATAGTTTAAATGTATGAAATAGATGAAATGCAGAAAATAGAGAACACACACATAGACACTCACCCACACACACATCATCATCATCCACAAATAAACACAAGATTTACCCTAGGAAAACCGTATGGAAGAAAACCTAGCTAGAAGGTGAGGTCACTATGCTCTCTTTTTTCTAGTATGGAAATATGCAAATACAAATAAATATGTACTCTTTATGGATTTAACTGAGATCTATGACCTATAAGGTTGCCACAAAATATTATCTCCCTCTACCTTTCTCTCTAACTTCCCATTCTTAGATTCTTTTCTTGACTATATAATAAATATAATGATAGTGAATGGAAACCCTTATCTTAACAACTTGGTATTTAACATTACTTAATATCCATCTACAAGTAGTTTTCTTTACTTCCTCCATCCTTAATTACAGTCACAATTTTGGACCTTCTAGAATCTTCTTCAAAGTGCAAACATGGCTAGCCCCATATGCATGAGTAACAGGGTAAGATTTATCATCCCCTTGTACCATGATAGGTTAACTTGCAAGAGGCATACATTTTGCATATGAGCTCTAATTGTTGTAATCCTTACATAATTGGAAAGATCTCTAAGTGTAGATCAATGGCAAGGGTTCCAAGTTAAATATAGGAAATTTTAAACCCTAATAAATGTCATTTTATGCATCAAAATGACTTTAAAAGGTTTCAAACCCCAATTTTCCAAATTGTGGCCTAATGCTAAAATGACCCTTTCAGTTGATACCTCTAATTTTTTCCACTCTAAAAGCATCGAGATATATGGAAAGTAATATATTGATCAAATCTTGATCAAACCTCACATTTAGGGGGGATTTTGGTCCCTAAAAGTTATACTGAATGAGGTGAGGAAATTTTCTCCTCTAACCTCTCCTTGGAGTACCATTTTGTGTTTCTTAGAAGTTGAACTTCCAATGCAAGCTACTAAGGTCATCCTACCCCTGTCTTGTTGTTTTAAATATCTTCTATGAAATTGTGTCATCTTCCAAATTCACTTGAGCATTTGGTGCTAAGTCCTCTATAGAAGGTAGGACTTGCACCTCTTCTTAATCCAATATGGAGGGTTGAAAAAGTTTGTGTTAGGTCCCTATAGTACTAGTGTAGCGCCCTTATTGTTATTGTTAGTGTAGCCCCCTTGTTGTTATTGTGTTTGTACCCATATAGCCCCCATATTGTTATTTTTGTGCCCCATAGAAGCCCACTATTGTTATTGTTGTGCCCTTACATTATTATTTTTATGTAGGATCTAATTATATTGTGACCCCTAGACTCCTATATATACCAAGGAGGTCTTGTCATTTGAAGCATCCAATAATTATTCATTTATGTGATGTAAAAAAGGTTCCCCCCCTTAAAGAGGCTAATTGTCAAGTCATTGATCTATATTTTCTTCTATTTTATGATCTAGTTGCATAACATGTATAAGAGCTTTGGATTCTACGGTTTAGCTACTTCAAACAATTCATCTTTGAGTTTTAGCTATAACTTTTTTCTATGAGGCTTCAGATGTTGAAATTTTGACCACGTAGAGAAAAAATCTAGGTGAAAATTTTGTAAAACATTTCAGGTCTTGGTTCACTATGTTTTCTGAGATATGGTCCGAAGAAGTTAGGGTTTTTGGATGCTCCAAAATTCAATCTCAAACATGGGACCTAGGGAAAATCGTCATAACTTTCTCTTAGAGCATTAGATTTGAATTTCATAAAAAGTGATTGAAATTGCATAGACTTCAGTTTCTCATGTATTAATTTCAGGGCCTAAGGATGAAACAATGACACATGGAATCCCATACGTGTTCAATCTACTGAACTAGTCCATAATGAGGTAATCATGGGATATTTGACATGACTTTATCTGGAAGAATCCAATCTTGGCCTAACTTGTGGTGTTGAAAATAAGACTCGAAGGGCTACCTTAGGACATAATTTCATACCTTGGAAGGCCTAAATTACATAGATACAACAATTTTAGTATCGATCTCCCAAAAGAAAGAAAAATGGGTGTATTTTTTTTTTTTTTTTGCATAAATTTTGTTGGAAAATGAAGCATAGATATCATTTTTTGATTCCAAAATTCCTCGAAACAAAAAAAATGGATACACCTAGTAAGAAACCAGGAAGCTCTACTATGATGCATGAAGAAGAGGAAGAAATGTGACATGATATATCAAAATTATGAGACCAAGTGCAACAAATTTCGCTCTCGCAAAGAGTAACAAAAAATGAAATGGAATCTAAGATGGATGGTTTAAAAGCAGATATGAGAGTTTTTAAAGTAGGCATGGGCGCGATGAATGTCAAGTTGGAAGGGTTGATAAAGTTGCCACAAGAAATGTTTCCTAGTGGTGACAAGGTAATCCATGAAAATCATGATGAGGACAAAATGAATATTAATTATGATTTTAGTGGCTCCAATGTTGGGATTAAGACCCACGACATTCCAAATATATATATGAGGTAGTTTGATGGCAAGGATACGGTAACATGGATACTACAGATGAAGTAATTCTTTGATCTACATGATGTGCCACACACACAAAAGGTACACATTACATATTTTTATTTAGAACAAAATTAGTTTGTGTGGTATTGATGGATTTGTTCTCATAAATCAATTGTCACTTGGAAAAATTTTGTGGAAGAATTGGTAACAAATTATGAGGATATAAGGAGTAATACCTTCTTTAGCCAATTGATAAATCTCAAACAAAAGGGGTCAATGCAGAGAATATTGAGGACTTCCAAAGATTGAATATCAAGGCAAATGATATTCCAGAGGAGAATAGGATTGATGTCTTCATATGGACTTTAAAGGATAACATCCAACATGAGGTTCACATTTTGGAACTTGATTCATTGGAGAAGGCATTCAAGTTGGCAAGAAAAGTTGAAAGCAAGATTATAGCAACAAGGAAGTCTACCACTCACAACTATAAAGATGGAAGTGTTTCTACTCATAGCCTCCCACATCCTACAAGATTGACACCACAACAACTGGAGGAAAAAAGGGAAAAAGGGCTTTGTTACAGTTGTCATAGAAAATACACTAAGGGTCATAAGTGTGCTGAGAAGAAATTATTTTACATATATTGTAAAGAGGAGGAAGAAAAGGAACTAGAAACATCAAAAGAAGAGGATATACACCAAAAACCAATCCCAAAGAATTAAAAAATAAATCAAACTATATCTTGTAATGCATTGGTAGGAATTACCACTCCTCAAACTCTCAAGATAAAAATCATATATCAAGAAAAAAAAGGTGATAATGTTGATCAATTCTGGTAGTACCCATAATTTTATTCATTGTAAGATAGTCAGGGAATTGATCTATATCAAACACTAGAGTGTCAAGTGATGGTTGCAAATGGAGGAACTATAAATTACTCAGGGAAATGTCATAATATCAATTTAACCATGGGTTAATATGTATTGAATAGCCCAATGCTTTCCATTCCAATGGGTGGTGCTGATGTTATATTAGGATTCCAATGATTACAATCTTTTGCGATGATAACTTTTAATTTTCAAGAACTTTTCTTCAAATTTTCCGAGAAGGAAAGGAAATTGAATTAAAGGGCATCATAGGAAACTAGGGAAGATAATCAACTCTAATGACATGAAAAAGCTTTTGAAGAAAGAACAATAAGGCATAATTGCACAATTATGCTCACTATATGTTCAAACATCAAAATCATTTGTTTCTCTAGATCTCCAAATAATATTGGACAGTCATTCCAAGGTATTTGAGACTCCCAAAGGTCTTCCACCTATTCTTGATCATGATCATGTTATTCACTTGATTCCAGGAAGTATTGCTGAAAACATTAGACCTTATAGATATCCCTATGCTCAAAAGAGTGAAATTGAATGTATGGTTGCAAAAATGATAAAGGTGGGTATAATTCAACGTAGCCAAATTTCTTTCTCTTTTCTAGTAGTATGGGTACACAAGAAGGATGGATCATGGGGTATGTGTCCAGATTATAGGGAGCTCAATAAGTTCACTATTAAAGACAAATTTCGCATTCCCGTCATTAATGAATTGTTGGATGAATTACATGGATTAAATGCTTTCACTAAGATGGATCTTCGTTCAAGATATCATCAAATTAGAATGAATATTAAAGACATTCCGAAAGCAACATGAAGAACTCATGAAGGTCATTATGAATTTTTGGTCATGCTTTTTTGCCTTACTAATGCACCTTCCACATTTCAAGGTTTGATGAATTCCATTTTCAAACCCTTAGAAAATTTGTGTTAGTGTTTTATGATGATATACTAATCTACAACAAATCTTGGAAGGATCATGTTCAACATGTTGACAGGGTGCTCAAATTATTGGAGGAGAAACGAATGTATGCAAAAACCTCCCAAATGTTTCTCTGGGGTGCATGAGGTGGAATATTTGGGTGATATTGTATCTCATGAGGGCATTAAGATATATCCTAAAAAAATTAAAGCCATAAAGGAATGTAAAATCCCCACAACCAAAAAGCATATTCGAGGATTTCTCGGGTTGACAGGGTATTATCACAAATTTGTTAAGAATTATGGGACAATAGAACACTATAACAACATTACTGAAGAAATATGCATTTTTTTGGACCCCAAAAGCAACTAAATCCTTTGAACATGTTAAAGAGCCAATGTGCCAAATGTTAGGATATTCTGACACATAGGAAATAGTTAAGTATAACTTGGTCTAGTCTAGAGTTAGGTAAAGTGTGTTTCTTTACTATGTACTTTTGTAACTTACAATCTGACAGTCACAATATGTTTTAGACATGAAGTGATCTAACAATTCATTCTATCCTCGGTATTACCGACACTTGATCCGTGACTTAACACCTGATTGGTCCATGATCTCTATTTAAAGAGCATGGAGGGTCATTTGTAGGGTAATCGTTCATGAGAGAAGCTTATGTAATTTTCATTCTTTTATTAATAAATTGCCTGAAGTGGCCGCGTTGGCTTAGGCTGTGGACTATTCCCTCTTTGAGGGTTTTAGCCACGTCAAGAATATTGGTGTATTGATCTGTGATCTGTTTGTGAGTGGTGTCCTTTGGTGTTCTGTTTGAGGAACTTACCCTGTAAATTCCTACATGGTATCAGATCTATTTGAGGGCCGCATCCATTAGTGATCCAAATCTAAATTTAGTACAACTGCATTCGATTGTCGTTTCCTAGATCTACTGTTTCTAACCACTTTTGAGCCAAGAGGACTACTCTATTGTATTAGGAGCATCTGTTCCAGTGAGGAACCCCTTTCGTTTCACGCGAAAAGGTTTCTAGTATCCCTAGCTACGTCATTTTTAAGATTTGGAGGTATACAATCTTTATTTGTAGTTCTAGCTATTCATCTCTTTGTTTATTTTAGTTTATTTAGATCTCTATTTTTTTTACCGGATCTATACCTTTCATTTCTGCGTATGCTATTTTCCCACAACTCTGTGCGATTTGGTCAAATCAGAAACAAAAAGGAAAGATTTTTCTCATGCGTATGCTCTTTTCTGCTGCGCCTTAGTGTGATCTCGGAAAATTAGAAACATTGAGGAATATATTTAGTTTTCGGCTAAGGTTTGTCTTTTTTTGTATGTCCGTGTTGGGATTTGTGGTTTTTTTTTATTTAGGAAAAAAGGAGCCTTTTCAAGTAAGCACATACCCCAAAGCTTTAGTGGCTAAGAAAAAAACCTTCATCTTTTCCAAAAATTACTAACTTTTTAAACTAGCTCACTTGGTCCAAAGTTACTTTATGAGAATAGAGGTCTTGAGTTCAAATCTTTTTTTTTTTGTTGAGTTACTTTTTCAAAAAGCACATGTAACTTATGTTTTAAAGTTACTTTGTGTAAAAGTGTTCTCACCCATAATAAAAAGTGAGTCACTTATAATTCTAAAGTCTCTTTATCTTTTATTTCAATTACAATTTAGTGGGTAGCTCATAAAGTACCATTGTAAAAGTGACTTTCACTTATTTATAAAAGTGAGTCACATAATTTTTTTTTTTTTTTTTTTAAGGTGAGCTAATTAGATTAAGTTTGGAAAGGGGAAGGGATATTTTTTTAAATATAACATTATCATTTATTTCCACACACTCACGCACTTCGTTGGCATCTTCAACAACTTTTCTTCAAAAAGCCATAACTTCTTCATTCGGAAGCCGATTTCAGAGCCGTTTTTTTTAATCAGCCTAATTTTTCGAGATCATTCCATTGGAACATTTAGTTTCAGCATCTAAAGCTTCATTTTTTATTAAAATGGAAAGTCCATGCCAAGTTATTCTTGACAGCACCAACTACTTCCAATGGTGGTCCTACATTATGGATTTACTTAGAAGTAAAGGTATTTACAGAATAGCCTCAGGCTAAGAAACCAAACCTCAAGATGAGGATAAGGCATCCAAATGGGAAAATAGGCAAGATCAAGCACGTGGGTTGATAGGGATGTCTATTTCTCCAGACCTTAGATTCCATATCACAGAACTTGATACTCCTAATGAATCAATGAAACAACTCACTAAATATTTTGCAATTAGAAATTAAATTAGAGCCCATCAACTCGAAAATGAGCTGCTTACATTGGACCCCAATATTTTTTCTTCCATTGAAGATTTTTTGTCTAACATCAAGACCCTTAAACTTCTCTTAGAAGGTGTTAACGTTAAGAAATAACATAATAACCTTATCTATTCCATTCTTACTAAGTTGGGACCAATCTACTCTGTGTTTTTCCACCTTCCATTCTACTAGAGAACCCTTTATTTCTCAAGGACAAGACTACAAGTCCCCCTCTTTTGATTCCTTTTGTGATTCTTTAATAAGAGAACAAGAAAAACTCTTGTATCTTGGCCTTCTTAATCTTGTAAACTCTTCTAAGAAAGCCTTAGCCGCCCAACAACAACCAAATTCAAAGAATCCTAAGAAGTAGTATCCTAAAAAGAATGGTTCTAAACCAAACAAGGGTCCTAAGCAATTTCAGTCTCAAAATGAAAAATCATTTCAACAAAATGATAAGGCAAATAAAAACAACGGGAAGAAGACTGATAGACATTGCCACTTTTGTAATCGATATGGCTACATAGAATATGTTATCTCAAAATCAGACCCTGGAAGGCTGCTGACTAGGAAGACCTCAAGTAACTATTTCAAACCTGCTTTAGGTTGAGGCTTAACCTCCTCGACCTGAGAGGGCTCTCTAAAAAAGGGTTAATGATTTTGATTATAGTTAAGATGGCTAACTCTTGTGAAACAAATGTAAAAGTATGAATGGTGGAAACACATTTAGTAACTATCCATTAGGCTTATGGAGTCAACATCATCTCAATATGACGATGAATTCAACCTTACATAGAAGTCAGGGCATTCAACATTTAAAATATTCAGAACATACCAACTCAGATAGGACCACACAGTCTATGAATGCATACAGGAAGTTAGAGTACCTCAAGTGAATTCTAGGTGATTACACATTCATACCACTGCAAGAATTAGGAAAAGGACAACATCACACATTCTGAACATCAAATCCCTCATGAATCCTGAGAAGTAAAGGCAAACATATATTATCAAAACAGAGTATTACATAAGCCAAATATCAGAGTTTTTTATTATTATAAAATTTCCAACCCTTTTTACATTGCTGCTCCAGCTATATATAGAGTTCTTCTATCTGATTGAGATTTCTCCTCAAGCATGAGGGAAACTTGAGATCTACTTCTAATGACACCTAATCCACTTCTAACTGCTTATTTAATGTAACAAACTTTAACTAGACTTTTCAAAGATCTAAATCTAGTAGGATTCTAACACCATGCCATGCTAATAATAGCGTTGGTTACAATGATTCCTGTTCCTTGACATCTGGTTCCCTGTTAGTTTGGCTGTGATGGAGATTTAAGACTCCATGCTTGTATTTTATGCCACATCTTTCGCATTGTGCTGAAATATAGGAAACAACCCCTGCTCATCGGTCTTTATGGTTTTCGAATCCACAGAAGAAGATCTTTCATCTTTTTTTTTTTCCAAAACGTGACAGATGGCCACGTCCTTGATGTGCTGTCCACTGCCTTTTAAAACAAAAACACATTTAGGTTGTCTTAACATATTTGAACTGTGATTAAAGTGCTCACTTTATGACAAAATTCAAATTTGGATCCAAATCCATATTTCTCCACCTGTCTTAACCTGATTGATTGCTGCAGCTTCGGATGTTTCCTTGCATGTATTCATCCTTCAAAATTTCCCGCTTATGTTTCAAAACTGGTTGATTTATATTGGATTCTTTAGCTTTAGCAGTTTCGTAGCGCGCTACGAAACTGCTTAGTTGTTTAAAAACATAGTTTTCAACCCAAAACTTTATTAATTGAGCACTTTGCCATCAAAACCTCCTTTCAACTGTTCCAAGACTTTCCAAAACTGAATGGACATGTAGAATTCTTCAAGAAGATGAGACTAATCAAAATCATCAAAATTCAAAACATAATCTTACTTGAAATGGGATTTCATTTAGAAGGTTCCTTTAGTTGGCTTAACTGTGCCTTTAAATCCTCGATTTGTTTCTTCATAACCTTATTCCTAGTTCTTAATTGCATATTAATCATCCTGATGAATTTTTCTTCTTTGATTGCCGGTACTGTCCAGGTATGGAATTGAGTATCACAGTCAACCACCTCTAAAGTTGTGTTCTCTTCCCATAAGGTTTTAATTATATAATAATTAGCTTGTATGATGGCATGTCTTCTGGCATCTTTCTTCAATCTGGCAATCTCAAGGTTAGCAGATTCCAATTTTCTTTTCAAGTCCTCTGTACTATCTTCTTTATGTGTGGTAATTGTTTTTCCTTTGTCCTTTCTTTGTTGGGGTTGTACCTTTTCCCCTGTTTCATCTGTTCTTAGTGGTACCTCATGTACTTGCTGAAATCTCCTTGTTATGGGTCTCCTGGGTTTGAAGACAAATTGTTCAACTTGCTCATCAAACTTAAGTTTCTTTGAGGCTTTGGCTTTCTTTGTATTCTCTTTTTCTGATTGCATCAATTCATCTTGAACTAGTGGGGATTCCTCAAAGTCAATTTCCTGCAATAAATCATTTAGATTTCCCTTCGAAACTGGACTTTCTTCAACAACTATTGCCTTACCCTTTTCTTTAGCCATCTGACTTCTTGTTCTTCTCCTTGAGACTACTTCAGCTGTGCTTGCTTCAGGTGTAGTCTCTTTGACTTGATCTTTTTCTTTAGTTGACTGTTGAGGTGCATCTTGAATGATCAGTGGCTTTACTGACTCTCTCACTTGTTTCCTCTTCTTTAATTTTGGAAATATCTTAGCTCTTGTTTCTGTTTGAAGACCCGCTGTTGTAAGATCTCTTGCAGGTAGAGGACTGAGGCCAGTCTGGCTTCTGAAACCAGACATAAAAATAAATGAATTCCAATATTTTCCTACCTTTTGAAGCTCATGTAAGACAAGTAATTTAATCAAGCCATGATGAAACATAGAAGTTTCACAAGATTCCTTCCTCAATTGTACTTTGTCACACATCTTACTCAAACTGTGAAATAGGTAAAAAGGTAGATCAATGGAAACCTTCCCTGTAAAATGAAAAAGGAGCTTGAAATGGTATGAATACACCTTGTTATACCTTCCTTCGCAAGTCAGGTATTTTTGTATGCAGGTGAGTAAATGTGCATAGGACTCTTTGACATAGCTCCTAGGCACTGACTTACTCAAATCTGAATTTACAAACTCCTTCTTTAAGAACTCCCTGCATGGATTCATGTCAAATTTGAAATTTTTGAACTAGTTCTCTTGCCCTCGTGGAATCTCTGTCACAGTGGATATCATCTCTGGCGAGACCTGCAATTCCATCATAGCCACCTTTGAATTTAAACCTGTGAAATTAAGCGCAAATTATTTGGTTACCTGTGCATGCCCTCCTTGTAACTTCCTGCAAAAATTCCAACACTCGGCTTTTTTAAACGCCTTCTCCACCTCTTTATTCTTCAGCGTTATATCCAAGCCTTCAGGTTCATTCCTCAGACATTTGCCGAATCTGTGTTCTTTCTTCTCTATTGATCTCTCCATGAAATCTTAAAGACCTGAAAACAAGGAATACTAGCTCTGTTCGAACTGTAAACTCAGCTTCTTTTGAAATTATGCCTCGCTTGATTTGCAATTGTATTTAAAATTGAAATCTTGCCATTTATAATCTTTCAAATTGCAATCTTGCAGATTTTTTATTCATGCAAGGTTTACAATCATCATTAAGACTTGTGCAAGGTGGCTTTTCTTGGAAATGGTAATCCGTGTGTATCAACAAATCTAATGGTGGTGATAATGGCAATGGGTGGTGGAACGTGATAAGTGGAGTACATGAAATGACACACGATGACACAACCTCTGATTTACCTAACAAATTTGACATTTGGGAAAGATTCGCTGCGGAATGCATGAATCCCTGATTTCGCAGCGCGGTTAGTTGGAATTTTGAATGATGCACTGCCAAATCACCTAATAAGGTTTTGCGCTGCGAAACTGCTAAACAAAGTAAATGCACTGCGAAAACACTTTAAAAAGAATGCATGCACTACGCAATTACCAAAAGGCTTTGTGGTGGATAACAAAGTGAAACATGGCTATGAAATCAATGGTGAATGAGGGGGGACCAATGGTAGATAAGAATACACTTGACTCATGACCTCCTAAAACTTCAAACTTTAAGGAAAAAATGAAAACAACTTAGACTAACACTGACCTTTGTCATCAGGCTAGGATAATGAAATTTCATATATCAGATTTCTTAAGTGATAACAGAATCAAAATGCTTTAAGAAGATGGAAGCCTTGGAAGAAGCAATGAAGAAGCATAACATCCATTAGGAACACTCTTCAACTTCAACTTCCTCTTCAGGAATAACACTTTCTACATGTGGTTGTTAAGCATCTCGGTCTGGTTATCCACTAAATGTATCTTCTTCTTCTCATTCTCATGAGTGGCTCATTGATTCTAGAGCTTCTTATCACACGGCAAAAAAAAAATCCATATTTTCTTCTTTAAATGATTGTAACACCAAAAATATATATGTTAGTAATGATAGATATCTTAGTGTTGTAGGGGTTGGAACTATTCATCTAGACAATGGTCAATTTAATTATGTATTATGTGTTCCAACCTTATCCCGCAACCTTCTATCTGTATATCAGATAACTCATTTAGGTGAAGGTAAAATCATTGAATTTTCACCTCACGATGTTGAAATTAAGGACCTAAGAGATCCTAGACATATTTTAGCTACTAGCATTGCTGATGATTCTACAAGGTTGTATAAGTTTAACAACTTTGGGTCATCAAATCTTCCCTTGGTATTTGTTGCTCATAATGATGAAGTGAGCAAACTATGGCATGAGAGATTTGGTCACTTAAACTATCGCTCCCTTCAGAATCTATGTAAATAAAATATGGTGATAGGTCTTCCAATGGTATCTTTCAGAGATGGTGTTTGTTACAGATGTGTACTCATAAAACATCATCAGGATAGTTTTGAAAAACGTGCCTCTTGGCACGCCTCAACCCCTTTACAGGTTGTGCATAATAATTTATGTGGTCTGCTTCCAGTTGTTTTATTCTCTGGATAAAAGTATTTCTTAACTTTCATGATGCTTTTTCTAGACGCACTTGTGTATACTTCTTAAAATTCAAGAGTGAAGTATCTAACATGTTCTTGGCCTTTAATTCCTTTGCTGAAAAACAATCTGGACATCAAATTCTTAAGCTAAGATCTGATAATGGCGGAGAATATGTTAACAACAAATTCATCAACTTTTGCACTGAGATTGGAATTCAAATGCAACATATTGTTCCATATATTCCACAACAAAATGGTGTAGCTAAAAGGAAGAATCACACCTTAAAGGAAATGGTTAATTGTACGCTTCAATCTAAAGGACTTAGTCTTAATTTTTTGGGCAGAAGCAATTAACTTTGCAAATTACATAGTAAATCACACTCCTACTAAGGTTTTAAATAATATCACTCCAGATGAAGCATGGAGCTCAATTACACCAGATGTAAGTCACTTTCGTGTTTTTGGAAGTGAAGCATGGGCCTATATTCCAGATGAGAAACATAAAGCTTTAGAACCTAAGAGTGAAAAATGTATTTTTATTGGATATTTTGAAGATGTCAAAGGATATCGACTTATTCCACTTAAGTCCAAAAATCTTATCATTAGAAGAGATGTAAAGTTTGCTAAAAATATATCAGCCTACGAGCCTAGTTCGGTGGATGTGCCACCTCTCTCTATCCCTTCTACTTCTGAAAATATCTCTTCTTCGGATGATGACAGCGAGGATGACAATTCTCCCCCACCTTCTCATGATTCTCCTTTAGCTCCTTAGCTTCCAAAATGGGTTCGTGCTGCTCGAGATGCAGCATGTGATCTTGCCGATGATCCTACAGCTCAACAACATACACATTCTCAGTTTGATAGATCCTCTTCTTTAATGGCTCAAGCTTCAACGAATTATGATCCTGACACCTTTGTAGAAGCTTTAGGCCATCCAGATTGGGACACAACTATGAATGAAGAATATTGTTCATTATTGGCAAATGATACATGGGATCTTGTTCCTCTTCCAAAAGGACAAAAACTTGTTAGATGCAAATGGGTTTACAGAACCAAGTATGGACCAGATGGAAAATTTGATAAACATAAAGCTTGTATTGTTGTTAAGGGTTTTTCACAAGTTGAAGGCATTGACTATACTGAAACCTTCTCCCCTATTGTCAAAATGAACTCTATCCACCTTGTTCTTTCCCTTGCTACATCTTTCAAATGGGAAGTCCATGTTGGGTCCCTATAATACTAGTGATTACCCCATTACTATTGTAGTTATACCCCTTATTAATATTGTTGTGCCCCTATTGCCCCCATATTGTTATTACCGTGCCCCATAGAATCCCTCTATTGTTATTTTTGTGGTTTTATATTATTATTGTTAGGTCGACTGGTTTATATTGTGACTCCTTAGACTCCTATATATAGAAAGGAGGTTTTGTCATTTAATCACCAAAAATTGTTCATTATGTAATGTAAGGAGGTGCCCCTCGAGAGGCTGAATTCTAAGGCAGTTGATCTATCTTTTCTATCTTTCTTGAGCTGGTTTCATAACATTTGGTATCAGAGCTTTGGATTCTAGGGTTTCACTGCTCCAAATTGGTCATCATGGAATTTTCGCTATAACGTTTTTTCTGTGACGTTTAAGAATTCAAAAAAAAAAACCCAATTGACAAG
Source organism: Pinus taeda (assembly GCA_000404065.3). Taxonomy (NCBI): domain Eukaryota; kingdom Viridiplantae; phylum Streptophyta; class Pinopsida; order Pinales; family Pinaceae; genus Pinus; species Pinus taeda. The sequence continues at coordinate 63,468 of APFE031584008.1, forward strand.
AAATCACGCTGAACCTTGGGTCTGAATTTCAAAGCTTTTCACGCGATATTTGCGGAGATATGATCTGAGGAAGTTGGTCCTTTTGCAGACTCCTGAATTACATTCCAAACAGGTGACCTGGGGAAAATCGTCATAACTTTCTCTCTGGGGATCAGATTGAAATTTCATAAGAAGATGCCGAAAGAGGACAGACTGTAGTTTTTTGTATGCATTTTTCAGATCTAGAGGTCGAAACAGTGACTCGTGGCACATCGTACAAGTTCGCTCTACTGAACTAGTCTATAATCAAGTCACTGTGGGAGATTTCGCATAACTCTTCCTTGGAGAAATCAATTTGGGTCAGAATTGTGGCATTGGAAAGAGGACACAAAGGGCTACTACAGATCAAAAATTCAGAACTAGATGATCGGAAAGTACAGAGATACATCAGAGGCAATATCAAGCTCCTACAAAGTGAAAAAAGGTGTGTAGATTTTCTTAAATTTTTGCTTAAGCTTGGTTTGAAAATTTATTTTGAAGGAATTCAAAGGGCATAGTAGAGAATTATTATCGGTAACTGATGCCCCAAGGAAAGAAAATACAAACACCTAGTAAGGAACCTGAAAGCTCTAGCATGACTCATGAAGAAGAGGAAGAAATGCTACATGATATATCAAAATTACAAAAACAAGTGCAACAAGTGTCACTTGCACAAAAAGCAACAGAATCTAAGATGGATGGTTTAAGGAAAGATGTAGAAGCTAAGATGGATGGT
>APFE031584008.1:71952-115097 GCA_000404065.3 Pinus taeda
AATATTGCCAGAACTTGACGAGGAAGGAAAAATTATATTGGAACCGGAAGCAGTCACAGAAACAAGAACTCGACAGCTATGAAATCGATCAATTTCGGAGTATCTTATCAAGTGGAAGAACTTATCCGCTGAAGATTCCAAATGGGAGGATGAGAATTTTATACAGAAGTATCCAGAACTACTCAAGCGTTGAGGACAACACTTTTTTTGAAGGAGAGGGGCATGTTGGGTCCCTATAATACTAGTGATTACCCCCATTACTATGGTAGTTGTACCCCTTATTAAATTGTTGTGCCCCTATTGCCCCGATATTGTTATTACTGTGCCCCATAGAATCCCTCTATTGTTATTTTTGTGGCTTTATATTATTATTGTTAGGTCGACTTGTTTATATTGTGACTCCTTAGACTCCTATATATAGAAAGGAGGTTTTTTCATTTGAATCATCCACGAATTGTTCATTTATGTAATGTAAAGGAGGTTGCCCCCTTGAAGAGGCTGAATTCTAAGGCGTTGATCTATCTTTTCTATCTTTCTTGAGCTGGTTTCATAACAATCCATTAGATGGATGTTAAATCTGCCTTCTTGCATGGGGACTTGCATGAAGAAATCTATATGGAACAACCTACTGGCTTTATACAAACAGACTGCTGCCTTATATGTCGGATTAAGAAATCCCTTTATGGTCTCAAGAAAGCCCCTCGAGCTTGGTATGCCAAAATGGATAACTTTCTTTTAGAAACTATCTTTTCTAGGTGTCATTCTGACAATACTGTGTACACCAAGAAAGTGGGCAAGTCTTTTATCATTCTTGTTCTTTATGTTGGTGATCTTATCCTTACTGGTAGTGATCCCACCCTTATAAACCATGTGAAGTCCAGCCTTACAAAGAAGCTTGAAATGACAAACTTAGGACAACTGCATTATTTTCTTGGTCTTCAAGTCTTGTAATCCAAGGAAGGTATTTCCCTTTCCCAGTCCAAGTATGCGTGTGATCTTCTATGCCATTTTCACATGGAAGACTATAAGATAGCCCCTTCTCCCTTTCAGTATGGAGCCAAAGTTTCAGCCACGTGTACTTCCCCTGAAGTTGATGCTACCTTATACAATCAACTTGTAGGAAAACTTTTGTATCCGACCCATACTCCTCCTGACCTTTCCTTTGTTGTTGGCCTTATTGCTCGGTTTATGCAGAACACACATGAAAGTCATTGGAAAGCAGCTAAAAGAATAATTCGTTATGTTTGAGGTACAATTCAGTTTGGGATTCATTACAGTGAAGAAGCATCTCCTCTATTGGTTGGTTTCACTTATTTCGATTGGGCTGGTGACCCTGATGATTAGAAATCTACTTCAGGGTATGTGTTCACTCTTGGTTCAGGACCTATTACATGGGTTTGCAAGGAATAAAGTGCCATTTCTCTTTCTTCAGCAGAAGTGGAGTATCATGGTACCGTAGAAGCCAGTAAGGAAGCACTGTGGCTTCGTTAGATCTTGTCAGAGTTTGGCTCTTAGCAACAACATCCGACTACACTTTGGTGTGGTAATCAAAGTGCCATTCAACTATGCAAAGATCCAATTCAACATCAATGCAGCAAACACATTGAACTGCACATGCACTTCATCAGAAAGCTCATTCATGACCATGTTCTTGAAGTGAAATGTTGTTCAATAGATGATCAAGTTACATACATCTTTACAAAGGCTCTCATAGAGGAAAAGTTTACTAAAATTTGATTTATGGTTGGAGTTCAGGAAGTTGTCACTAAGGGGGATATGCTCTAATGTCCCCTTCCTTCTCCTATTGTGTCATATTGTACATCCTTCAATTCTATCCCAAGTTGCTCTTAGGGGGGGATGTTAGGATATTCTGGCACATAGGAAATAGTTAAGTATAACTTGGTCTAGTGTATAGTTAGGTAAAGTGTGTTTCTTTACTATGTAATTTTGTAACTTACAATTCGATGGTCACGATATGTTCTATACATGAAGTGATCCGATGGTTCATTCTCTCCTTGGTATTACCGACACTTGATATGTGGCTTCACACCTGATTGGTCCATGATATCTATTTAAAGAGCATGTAGGGTCATTTGTAGGGTAACTGTTCATGAGAGAAGCTTATGTAAATTTTCATTCTTTTATTAATAAATTGCCTAAAGTGGCCACATTAGCTCAGGCCATGGACTGTTTCCCTCTTTGAGGGTTTTAACCACGTCAAGAGTACTAGTGTATTGATTTGTGATTTGTTTGTGAGTGGTTTCCTTTGGTGTTCTGTCTGAGGAACTTACCCTGTAAATTCCTACACCAAAATCCATTTTTAACTACTCCTTACTTCAAAAAAACCTTTATGGTGGAATGTGATGTCTCAGGAAATGGAATTGGTGTTGTTTTAATGCAAGAAGGAAGACCTTTTTATTTTGAAATTTATCCAATCAAGGGAAAATATTTACATAAACCTATTTGTGAGAAGGAAATGTTGGCAATACGACATTCCCTAAATAAATGGCGCCCTTGCCTAGTAGGAAGAAACTTCAAGGTAAAAATAGATCATGATAGTCTTAGATACTATTTGGAACAAAGATTATCTTCAGAAGAGCAACAAAAATGGGTCACTAAGATGTTGGGCTATTAATTTAAAATCATTTACAAAAAAGGGAAGCAAATGTGTTGCAAATGCACTCTCAAGAAGGGATAAGGATGTGGAAGAATTTCTCTATGCCATTTCTATTATCCAACCTAGCTGGATAACTGAAGCAAGGGAGAATGTAATAATTATGAAGAGGTGCAAATAATCATTTAAAATTTGCAACTAGATCCCAAAACATTAGATATATTTATATGGAAAAATGACTCATTATGGTACAAAGATCACTTATATCCATATAAAAATTCCCAACTCAAACAAAATATTCTTTTATAATTTCCCACTTCTCCTTTAGGAGGGAACTCAGGATTTAAAAAAAAATACCATATGGTCAAGGAGTATTTTTTTTTGTGACGGCCTTAAATTTGATATTCAGAAGTTTGTGGCAGAATGTTTGGTTTGCCAACAAAATAAAGTTGAGACAATTAAGACCCCAATTATATTACAACCTTTAGCCATTCCAAGTTAGGATTGGGAGGAGTTCTCAATGAATTTTATCATAGGTTTACCGAAGTCCAAAGGAAAGAGTGTCATCATGGTGGTATTTGATATACTTACCAAGTATGCATACTTTTGTGCATTATCTCATCCTTTTAAAGCCAGTATACTTTCTACTGCATTTATTGAAACAATTCAAAAGTTACATGGAAACCCAAAGATTATTGTAAGTGACAAAGATCCCATTTTAATTGGAATTTTTTGGACAATTATTTTCTTGTTTTGGTACTCCATTAGCTCATAGTTCATCTTATCATCCTCAATTTGATGGGAAAACTGAGATAGTGAACAAATGTTTTGAAGGGTATCTTCACTTATTTGTATCTAATAAAAAAATAAAATGGGTCAAGTGGTTACCTCTGGATGAATAATGGTATAACACTTCTTCCATACTGTAGCAAAAATGACCCCATTCATGGTGCTTTATGGATATCGTCCACCATCCATCACATCATATTTAAGAGAAAATTATGAGGTTCAAGCAGTGGAATATCACATCAAGCATCAACAAAAATTTCTCCAAATCTTAAAGGATAACCTCACTTTGGTGCAAAATTGAGTGAAACAACAGGAAGATCAGCATTGCAGTTGAATTTTTGACATAGACGATTGGTTATTTTTAATGCTACAACGATACAAACAAATGTCCCTCAAGCAAGCTAAGAAGGATAATAAATTATCACCAAATTACTATGGTCCTTATAAGGTGTTGCAAAAGATTGGTATTATTGCATACAAATTGGAGCTTCACACATCTAACTGAGAACACCCAATTTTCCATATTTCATGCTTAAAGAAGGTTATCAGTGACAAGCTCGTAGTTCATACAATATGCTAGACCTTGTCGAGGAAGGAAAAACCATATTGGATCCTGAAGCAATCATGGAAACAAGAACCTGATAACTACAAAATTGATCAATTTTAGAGTATCTCATTAAGTGGTAGAACTTACCTGCTGAAGATTCCACATGGGAGGATGATAATGTTATGCAGAAGTATCCATAACTAAATCATTGAGGAAATCACTTTTTTGAAGGAGAGGGGCATGTTAGGTCCATATAATACTAGTGTAGTCCTCGTAATATTATTTTTAGTGTAGTCCCCTTGTTGTTATTGTTGTACCCATGCAACCCCCATATTGTTATTGTTGTGCCCCATAGAATCCCACTATTGTTATTGTAGCACCCTTACATTATTATTGTTATATAGGCTCTGATTATATTGTGACCCCTAAACTTGTATACATACCAAGGAGGTCTTGTCATTTGAATCATCTACGAATCGTTCATTTATGTGATCTAAAGGAGGTTTCCCCCTCGAAGAGACTAATTTTCAAGTTGTCGTTGTATTTTGTAATCTGGTTACCTAACAATTTGATATTATTCACATTCACTACAGAGTAAATGTACATGTATGGGGTTTGAATGAGTCTGTAGGAATTATCTCCCATATTTTCCAATATCTTGAAAGGAACATACCATAGAGCTTTCATCTTCGTTCCAAGACCCTATAGTATTTCCATATTCAACTGTAACCAAACTCTATCTGACTTCTCTATTCTAGGTTGATCATGACAAGTCTTATATTTTTTTTTTGTAACTTCTTCAACTCTCTTCTACTTGTAAATGAATATTCCTAATATTATCAAAAAATATTTATGCTCTTGATGCATCTCATGTGAGGTCCTCCCCCACTCCTCCTTGCTGTTCATATGCAACCAAGGGTGAAGGTGAAAAATACCCAAAGCAAGATTCAAAAGGTGACTAACTAGTAGAAGTGTGGACTACTTTATTATAAGAGTGTTGTATATAGATATATTTTCATCCTAGGTCTTTAGAAATTTCTAATTGTAATCCCTCAAAAGTTGCACCAAATTCCCATTGACTACTTCTGTCTACCCATCCAGCTTTTGTCATTCACTGCTTCAGAGTTTATCAGTTTCCTCAAGTTCCAAACATTAGTGAAGTTAAAGCCAATTTTCAGGCCATAGAAGTTATCAGATCCACATTAAAACCTCCGCATTACGTCGTGCTCAAAAAGAGCTTTCCAACAGTATGTGAAAGTAAAAAAATGGATTTCTGAAGAAGAAGTTAAAGCAAATTGAAGATTACCTTGGAAAAGCCCAAAAAATAAAGAAAAATCACCAAAGGGACTAAGGTGAATCACAATCGGGGACACGGGAGTCGATCACAATTGAAAATTGGCTACCATTAGACCCTGCCAGGCATGAAGTATCGACAGGTGCGATATTAGCGATCTGCCGGTCGCCTATATCGCAAATCGGTGTATCGACAGAGTCACGGGGTGCATACTTACTATTATCGGTGGTTCTCAGTGCTGAAGGCTGATATCATAGTCTCGTAGTCCCGCAATATCGATGATCGATGAATCAATGGGGGTTTGAACTTAATATACCCATGAATGCCGATCTTGTGATATAGTGGTGCATTGCCAGGGAGGCCGAGAAATCATTTATAAAGGAATTGTCTGTGAAAACAAGGCCGGGTAGGCATTTTTCTCTCTCCTCCAGGGGGCCATGTGGTGGCATATGATTGGTCCTTAGAGCTGACATGGAAGCTGATGACGTCAGTGACGTGGTAGTATAGGTGGACAAGTGTCACTTAGTTTTGGTGTTTTCAGGGGTAAAATTGGGCCATTTCTGGGTGACACATGACACCACTCACAGGGTGACACGAGGCAATGCTGACATAAGCTCCCATAGATCGGTGATCAACGATCACACAAGCTAAGTTACTCCTACACCTCAGTCTCTCCCAGCCCACGATTGTGATAAGTGGGGATTCTCTCGGACGCGATATATTATGTGATCGGGCCTATAAATTTACCACATTCAGATAGTCAACTAGTGCTGAGAAAAAGGTAAGGGCCCCCTCTCCATGGTTGCGATAGCGATATAATTGGGGGCCCAACCCCGCAGATTGATGATCACAAGGATAAAGGGAAGTGCCATAGGCAAAACACAATAACATGCCGAAGTTTGGGATTTCATAAGAAGAAAGGAAAGAAGCCCCTGTGCAGGAGCCTAAAGGCCTTAGCGCCCAAGGGCTAAGCCCCTGGTCATAGCCTCTGATCATATGATAAGAAAATAACAAAGGGGATGAAAGCATAAGGGCTTAAGGGGAGGATGGAACCTGCCTATTTCGCCATATTTTAGTGTTAAAGGACCCACGGCCATGGTGCTCCAATAGTGTTCTGCAACGATTTAAATGGGCAGATGTATTGACAACTGTGATAGTTAATAGAGTATGGTGTAGCTATAGAGCAGTATGGGGGGGGGGGAACTTAGGAAGACTTAATGGCACAACATGGTGCTCCACTCCCTCTACGAAGAAAAGGACTGCCTGGACACATGCCTTTCCCACTCCGCTCCTTATTCCACCGAACAGGTCACTCACGTAGTTAAGGCAAACTTGAAAGAAACTGACCAAGCAGCAAGTAGAACGCATTACGATAGGGATGTGGCTTGATCAGAGGCCTCCATTGGAACAACAAGGGGACACATCCTCCTTCATATCTCCATTTTCTTTCTCTGCTCATTAATTTATGTTTATTTCCAAGAAGGGATTTGATCCCAATTGTAATCTTTTTGGGGCAGAAAAGCCTTAGACTGACCGAGACAGCTACTCTAGCATGAAAGTTGGGGTTCGGGCCTAGATATTTTGTAAAATGTAATTCCATCTCCCCCTCCTCTTATAAATAGGGGGAAGAAATATTATACAGAGGTTCTAGATATTCTAACCCGTGAGGGCTAAACTCTGTGATGCCATTTTGGTTCTAATTTTCTTGTTCATGGGGGTTTCACTGATATCATTGTTGAGAGTATGGACTGGTTATTGGAACCTTTGAATTAAATGGTGTTTCCCTGTTTATTCCAAGCATGATTAATGTGCAGTGCGTTTCCTCTTTGTAAATCTCACTTCATTTGTGTTTTCCCATTCCTGAAATAGTGTAATGAGGTTGTTGGTTTGTTGCTAATTTATGGATTTATCTTAGGTAATAAATAGAGAACAATACCTAAGGTAGCTCATATTTACTTTAGCTATTGGCAGAGAATGATACCCATGTCATGTTTAGCCTGAAACCTTCTTTTTCTCTCCTCTATTTCGATCATTTCATTGGAAAACCATGGTTTAGGATCCTTTGTTTCTTACAACTCTATCCATCGAATTCCACCTTCTACTAGAACATTGATGTTTAGGATTCTGTTTGTTACAACCCTATGCACCTATTTCCCTTCTTCCTTTCCTTCTCTCCATCATTCCTGTGACTTCAATTTTAAGTTGTCTCATTTTCGTGTGTTGTCCACCAGAAGAAGAAACCATTTCTCTTTGAGATTTCCCCATATACCCACAACATTTGGATCCATGAGTTGGCTTGAATAGGCCTCTTTGAAAGCTACTTGAACCAATCCCTGCCTATTACCTTTTACGTGACAAGTGGAGTGCCACAAACTCCTCACATATAAATTACAATAACTCCTCTATTTAAGATGTCCTAGGCACTCATCTACAATCAACCCATAGGCTGTCTCTAGGGAGCTTTCCTTGCCTCCTGCTATACTTGTGCTGCAAGTGCAAGATTTAGCTACAACATCTTTCTAGTGCTATTGTTGGGGAATGGATTAGAATAGTTTTCCCTTAGTACAACGAAGTTTTACATTTCCTCTATTATGTGAGCAAAGGAAGTGTGGGTTGAAGATCTCTCACCTTGCCGACTCCATTGTCAATTTCATGGTAAACATCCTGGTGACTCCACTTTCCATATCTCTATTTGACCATCCTCGCTTTCAAGTAGCTCCATAACCACTCAGATTCTACAACAACCCAAAACTATCCCTACTTTTGAAGCTGAAATCACTCATATAGGGAGGTTTTCAAGATGGCCCTTCCTAAATAACTGGTCAACAAATTTGCCCCACTGGATCTTTCTTTTATTGTTGGTTCTCCCCATCATGTCCCTTCATTTCATGAGTGGGATAGCTATTTGCCTAGATTCAGTGGGAGTACAAAGAGAAGGCCTGACTAGCACCTCGAAGAGTTTCATGAATGAATGATACAACAAAGTATCTTCCTTGAAGAGGTACAAATGAAGTTATTCATGTATTCTTTAGAGGGGGATGCTAGAGTTCGGTATGGAACAATACCTCGTGGAAACATACCTTCCCTAAAAAGTTCTCATATAGAATTCAAACACTACTACAGAGTACTATATCCGTCGAATGCTCTTTTTGAAGATTGTTGCACACATTCTAATGATCAAGACATTCCCGAGGTTGAAGACCTTGCTAAAGATGTGCAGAGCTCCACTCTAATAAAACATCTACTTGCATCAAGAAACATCACCCACTGAGCTAGAAAGTGGAGAAAGAAATATCACTGAGCTACCATAAAACCTCAGGGGTATGATTAATCTGAACTAGATGTTTGTCCTTCCTTTGATAAATATGACTTGGCTGGAGAGTCAAGTGATGTCGATCCACAATACTTCCAATCAGGGGAAGTTGCGCAAGAAGATGAGACTGATCAGGAGGTCAGAAAAGAGGCTCTAGTTCACAACGCACACCCTTCAAATGGAGAACAAGGCCAAGACCCTCCTCTAATTTGTGATTCAAATTATTTAGAAGAGGAAGAGATGGTCGCGGAAGTTCAGAAGGAAATGTTTGCTAGAATGTGGAGAAAAAGATCCTAGCAGTTAGTTTTTCTTGGAAAGACTGAAGTTGAGGAGCTTAAGGGTGTTCATAGCTACCATAATCAAAAAGACATCAGGCAGCAGTCTATATGTGAATAAGAGGTTGCTGCAAACATTCATTTTCTATTTCATGACCCTATAGCTAAATACATGAACCTATTCATAAGCCAACAACAAAGGTCATTTCAAGAGCAGGTATGAGGTTCCATATTTGTAGATTTTTCATGTTGCATTCTCATTTTAATTTTTGTTTTTCAGAAATGTGAAGGCACAAGGCCCAATACTCTAATGCTGATCTAGCTCCATTGGAGGGTTGAACATACTTAGGTGAATTGAGCCCTATGCATAAGTAGGAGTGTGTGTAAATAAGCTCACTAGTTGAGCACTTACTTTCTAGTTGTTAGAGTTTTTCTATTTATGCATTTTAGATTGAGGAGGAAAGTTCCATGGAGATTTTGCTGATTTCAGAGATTCATTTATTACTGACTCCATGCCCAATGGTGAAGGATATTGGTCTACAGGTTCTCAGCACCTTGCTAGCAAAGCATTGTCTCGAGTAGGAGCCAATGTTGTCACTCACTGCTTCACAAGTTATCAGTTGCCTCAAGTGCCAAACATCAGTGAATTTAAAGCCATTTTTGAGGCCACAAAATCTATCAGAGCGAAATTAGACCATCTCCATTGCGTAGTTCTTAGAAAGAGCTTTCCAACAGTATATAAAAGTCCAAAAATGGACTATTGGAGAAGAAGTTAAAGAAAATTGAAGATTATCTTGGAAAAGCCCAACAAATAAAGAAAAAGCACCAATGGGACTAAGTCAAATTTCAATCAGGGACTTAGGAGCCGATCACAATCACGAATCAGCTATTGGAAGAGCCCAATAGGCATGAAGCATTGACGGGTGTGATATCAGCGATTTGTCGATCGCCGATATCGCAAATTGGCGTATCAGCGGAGTCCCGGGGCGTATACTTACTATTATCGGCGATTCTTGGCACCAAACGCTGATATCATAGTCCCGTAGTCACATGATATTGGTGATCGGTGGATCGGTGGGGGTTTTCACTTAATAGAGTTGTGAATACTGATCTTGCGATATAGTGGTGCATCGTTGGGGAGGCCGAGAAATCATTTATAAAGGAATTTTTTGGATAAACAAGGTTGGGTAGGCCTTTTTATCTCTCCTCCAGGGGACCACGTGGTGGCATATGATTGGTCCTCAAAGCTGACATGGCAGCTAATGACATCAGTGACATGGCAGTACGGGTGGACACGTGTCACTTAGTTTCAGTGTTTCCAGGGGTCAAATGGGGCCATTTCTGGGTGACACATGTCACCACTCACTAGGTGACATGTGGCAATGATGACATAACCCCTCACAGATTACGATCGGTGATCACATAGGCTAAGGCACTCCTGCACCTTATTGGACTGCGATTACAATAAGTGGGTATTCTCCCAAACACGATCTATTATGTGATCAAGCCTATAAAGTTCCCGCTTCCGGACAGTTGGCCAGTGATGAGAAAGAAGGTAAAGGTCCCCTCTCCATGGTTGTGATCATGATATCTTTGGCAGGCCTGACCCTGTAGGTCGACGATCGTAAGGATCAAGGGAAGTGCCACAGGAAAAACATAATAACATGTTGAAGTGTGGGATTTCATAATAACAAAGGAAAGAAGCCCTCGGACAAGAGCCTAAAGGTCTTAGTGCCAAAAGGTTAAGCCCCTATTCATAGCCCCCGGTAATATGATAAGAAAATCACAAAGGGGATGAAAGCATAAGGGCTTAAGGGGAGGACGAAACTTGCTTGTTTCATCATATTTTGGTGTTAAAGGACCCATGTCCATGGTGCTCTAATAATATTTTGGAGTGATTTAAATGGGTTGATGGGCCGATAGCTATGATAATTAATAGAGAATGGCGCAGCTACAGAGAGGTATGGGGGGGACTCAAGAAGACTTAATGGCATGGCATGGTGTTCCACTCCCTCTACATAGAAAAGGACCACTTGGACATACACCTTTCCCACTCTGCTCCCTATTCCATCGAACAGGTCACTTAGGCAGTTAAGGCATAATTGACAAAAACTGGCCAAGAAACAAGTGGAAAGCATCATGGCAGTGACGTGGCTTGATCAGGGGCCTCCACTGGAACAACAAGGGGGCACCTCCTACTTCATATCTCCATTTTCTTTCTCTATTCATTAATTTCTATTTATTTCCAATAAAGGATTCGATCAAGATTGTAATAGTTTTGGGGTAGCAGAGCCTTAGACTGATTGAGATAGCTAGTCTAGCATGACAGTTGGGGCTCGGGCTCAGATATTTTGTAAACTTTAATTCTAGCTCCCCCTCCTCTTATAAATAGGGGGATGCAATATTATATAGAGGTTCCAGATATTCTGACCTGCGAGGGCTGAACTCTGTGATGCCATTTTGGTTCTAATTTTCTTATTCATGGGGGTTTCACTGATATCATTACTGAGTGTATTGACTGGTTATTGGACCCTTTAAGTTAAATGGTGTTTCCATGTTGATTCCAAGCATGATTAATGTGTAATGCGTTTCCTCTTGGTAAATCTCACTTGATTTGTGTTTTCCCGTTCCCGAAATAGTGTAATGAGGCAGTTCTTGCTGATTTGTGGATTTATATTAGCTACTAAATAGAGAACAATACCTAGGGTAGCTCATATTTACTTTATTTGTTGGAAGAGAATGATACCCCTATCATGTTTAGCCTAAAAAATTCTTTTTCTCTCGTCTATTTATATTATTTCATCGGAAAACCATGGTTTAGGATTCTGTGTTGCTTACAACCCTTTCCATCGAATTCCACCTTCTGCTGGAACACTTCTGCTTAGGATTCTGTTTGTTTCAACCCTATGCATCTATTTCCCTCATTCTTTTCCTCCTCTCCATCATTCCTACAGCTTCAGTTTTAAGTTGTCTCGTTTCCATGTGTCGGCCACGAGAAGAAGAAACCATTTCTCTTTTTGATTGCCCCATATACCCCCAACATTTGGATCCATGAGTTGGCTTGAATATACCTCTTTGAAAGCTAATTTAACCAAGCCCCTCCTATTACCTTTTACGTGACAATTGGAGTTCCGCAAACCCCTCACATATAACCTTACAAGCACTCCTCTATTTAAGATGTCCTAGGCATTGGTCTACAATCAACCCATAAGCTATCTCGAGGGAGCTTTCCTTGCATCCTGCTACACTTGCGCTGCAGCTGCAAGATTTATCTACAACATATTTTTGACATCATTGTAGGGGAATGGATTAGAATATTTTTCCCTGGGTATGACAAAGTTTTAAATTTTCTATGTTAGGTGAGCAAAGAAAGTGTGGGTTGAATATTTCTCCCCTTGGCAACTCCACTATCAATTTTATGGTAAACATCCTGATGACTTCACTTTCCATATCTCTATTTGAACATTCTGGCTTTCAAGCAACCCTTACTCACTCAAATTCTATGGTAATGCAAAACCATCCCTGCTTTTGAAGCTAAAATCACTCATATAGGGATGTTTTCAAGATGGCCCTTCCTGCATTCCTGGTCAACAAATTTGCCCCACTGGATCTTTCTTCTATTGCTGGTTCTCCCCATCATGTCCCTTCATTTCAAGAGTGGGATAGTTATTTGCCTAGATTTAGTGGGAGTACAAAGAGAAGGCCTGACCAACACCTTCAAGAGTTTCATGAATGCATGATACAGCAAGGTATCTTCCTTGAAGATGTACAAATGAAGTTATTAATGTATTCTTTAGAGGGGGATGTGAGAGTTTGGTATGGAACAATACTTCATGGATGCATAAATTTCCTAAGAAGTTTTCATAAAGCATTCAACCACTACTATAGAGTACTATAAACACTTAATGCTATTTTTAAAGATTTCTGTGCATATTTTAACAATGAAGACATTCCCAAGGTTGAAGACCTTGCTGAAGATGTCTGCGGAGCTCCACTCCAAGAAAACATCTACTTGCATCAAGAAGAATCACCCATTGAGCTAGAAAGTGAATAAAAAAATATCATTGAGCTTCCAACAAACCCTTAGGGATCTGATTCAGCTAAACTGGATGTTTCTCCTTCCCGTGATTAATAAAACTTGGCTAGAGAGTCAAGTGATGCAGATCCACGATACTTCTAGTCAGGGGAAGCTGCACAAGAAGAGGAGGTTGATCAGGAGGTCAAAAAAAAGGCTCCAGTTCACAATGGACACCATTCACATGGAGAAAAAGACCAAGATCCTCATCCAATTTGTGATTCAAATTATTCAAAAGAGGAAGAGATGATCGCGGAAGTTTAGAAGGAGATGTTTGCTAGAAACTGGAGAAAAAGCTCCCAGCAGTCAATTTTTCTTGGAAAGACTGAATTTGAGGAGCTGAAGGGTGTTTGTAGCTTCCATAACAAAAAAGACATCAGAAAATAGTTTGTATGTGAAGAAGAGGCTACTGCAAACATTCCTTTTCTATTTCATGACCCTTTGGTTGTATACATGAACCTATTCATAAGCCAACAACATAGGTCATTTCAAGAGGATGTATCAGGTTCCATATTTGCATATGTTTCATGTTGCATGCTCATTTTAATTTTTTATTTTTAGCAATGTGAAGGCATAAGGCCCAGTACTCTAATGTTGGCCTGGTTCCATTGGAGGGTTGAACTCACTTAGGTTAATTGAGCCCTGTGCATAAGTAGGAGTGTATATAAATAAGCTCACCAGCTGAGCACTTACTTTCCAGTTGTTAGAGATTTTTATTTATGCATTTTAGATTGAGGAGGAAAGTCCCATGGAGATTTTTATGATTTCAAAGATTCATTTATTATTGAATCCATGCCCAATGGTGAAGGATACAGGTCTGCAGGTTCTCAGCACCTTGCGAGCAAGGTATTGTCCCTAGTAGGAACCAATGTTGTCACTCACTGCTTCACAAGTTATCAGTTGCCTCAAGTGCCAAACAACAGTGATGTTAGAGCCATTTTTCAGGCCACAGAAGCTATCAAATCCAAATCATACCCTCTCCATTGTGTAGTCTTCGGAAAGAGATATCCAATGGTATATGAAAGTCGATAAATGGTCTCCTAGAGCAAAAGTTAAAAGAAAATTGAAGATTACCTTGGAAAATCCCAGCAAATAAAGAAAAAGCACGAAAGTGACTAAGGAAAATCACAATTGGGGACATAGGAGTTGATCACAATCACAAATCGGTTATCGGCAGAGCCTAGTAGGCATGAAGCATCGACAGGTGTGATATCAATGATCTGCCGACCGCCGAGATCGCAAATCAGCGTATCAACGGAGTCCCGAGTGCATACTTACTATTATTGGTGGTTCTCAGCACCAAAGGCTGATATCGTAGTCCTGTAGTCTTGCGATATTGACGATCAACATATGGACAAGGGTTTGAACATAATAGACCTACGAATGTCAATCTTGTGATCTAGTGGTGCATCGCCATGGAGGTCGAGAAATCATTTATAAAGGAATTGTCTATGAAAACAAGGCTGGGTAGGTATTTTTCTCCCTCCTCCAGGGGACCACGTAGCGGCATATGATTGGTCCTTAGATCTAACATGGTAGCCGATGACATCAATGATGTGGCAGTATGGATGTTAATGTGGTAGTATGGGTGGACACATGTCACTTGTTTTGATTTTTTTTTTTTTTTTTTTTTCTTTTTGGGGTCAAATGGGGCCATTTTTGGGTGACACATGTTAGCACTCATGGGTGACATGTGGAAATGATGACAACATGCCCCCGCAAATCGGCAATCGACGATCAGACAGGCTAAGGCACTCCTACACCTCAGTCTCTCCGAGCCTGCGATCTTGATAAGTAGGGATTCTCTCGGACATGATATATTATGTGATCAAGCCTATAAAGTTCCCGCATCCTGACAGTTGGCTAGTGCTGAGAAAGAAGGTAAGGGTCCCCTCTCCATGGATGCGATCGCAATATCTTTGGTGGACCTTATCCAAAAGATTGGTGATCACAAGGATAAAGGGAAGCACCATAGGAAAAACAACCGAAGTTTGAGATTTCATAATAACAAAGTAAAGAAGCCCTCAGAGAGGAGCTTAAAGGCCTTAGCACCCGATGGCTAAGCCCCTGGTCATAGTCCCCAGTCATATGAAAAGAAAATCACAAAGGGGATGAAAGCATAAAGGCTTAAGGGGAGGACGGAACCCACCTGTTTCGTCATATTTTAGTGTTAAAGTACTCGCAACCTTGGTGCTCTAATAGTTATCTACAACGATTTAAATGGGCAGATGGGCCGATAGCTGTGATAGTTAATAGAGCATGGCACAACTACAACGTAGTATGTGGGGGACTTAGGAAGACATAATGGCACAACATGGTTATCCACTTCCTCTACATAGAAAAGGAATGCTCGGACATACACCTTTCCAACTCTGCTCCCTATTCCACCGAACAGGTCACTTAGGCAGTTAAGGCAAAATTGATAGAAATCGACCAAGTAGCAAGTGGAATGCATCAAGGCAGGGGCGTGGCTTGATCAGGGGCATCCAATAGAACATCAAGGGGACACCTCCTCCCTCATCTCTCCATTTTCTTTCTTTTTTCATTAATTTCTGTTTATTTTCAAGAAGGGATTCAATCCAGATTGTAATCTTTTTTTGGCAGCATAGCCTTAGACTAACCAAGATAGCTAGTCTAGCATGACAGTTGGTGCTCGGTCTCAGATATTTTGTAAATTATAATTCTAGCTCCACCTCGCTCTTATACATGGGGGAAGCAATATTACATAGAGGTTCAGGATATTCTGATCCACGAGGGTTGAACTCTGTGATGCCATTTTGGTTCTAATTTGCTTGTTCATGGCAGTTTCACTGATATAATTGCTGAGTGTATGGCATGTTTATTGGACCCTTTGAGTTAAATGGTGCTTCCCTGTTGATTCCCAGAATGATTAATGTGCAACACATTTCTTCTTGGTAAATCTCACTTCATTTGTGTTTTCCCATTCCCAAAATAGTGTAATGAGCGTGTTGGTTTCTTGCTGATTTGTGGATTTATCTTAGCTGTGTTGTAGCAGCTACAACCACTCTCCAAATTTTTTCCTTAGATTCATTTTGGAGCCTCCCTTCTAACCTTCACAGTAGCTTGGTTTGCTTCGTCAAGTTCATAAGATTCAGTGTCTTTCTTGCAAAAAGGCAACCTGTCGATCACAAGTTGATCCATTCCCCTCACAGGTTGTTCACCCAGACTTGGTCTAAATATAGGCTGAGAAGCTTCCCCAAGAAAATTGATCATTTCTGAAGTGAAACCAACCTTCCCTCTAGAAATTGTGCAATCCTGTTTGGCAGCTTGCTAGGCTCCAAGATTGCACAATTCTGCTAGTCAACACTCCCAATAAAAATTGTGCAATTTTCCCCAACAGGACTGCTTAGCCCAAAATTTGTGCAAATCTGGGCAGCAGTCAACTGCTCTGTTGAGAAATTGCACAAATCTCCTGGGCATTCAGCCCAACTCCCAACCATGAATGCGCATTTCCTTCAAGAAGTCAAGCAGTCTCTTGCATGTGCAACTAAGTTAACCGGTTCCCTCCGGGACCAAGAAAAACTGACTTTCATGCATAGGCTACTTCTCCCAAGGCAACATGCGAAGGCATCCCTTGTTTCAAGGATCCATGTTAGCAGTTGGAGGTTACATACAAGGATCATTTCAGAAACCTCCCACCAAGTGTCGCTTTCCCTAGATTTGTGGCATGCGCGTCACAACGTCGATGATTACCAAAACTCATCAACCGGACACTATAGAGCTCATTCCTCAAATCAACCTTGTAGCTCTGACATACCACATCACATCTAGGAGCAGTTGGCACTTCCAACTCAGTTATTTTTGGATAAGCCCGCTTCCCATGCCTTGTGTTGCATTTATGTTTCTTTTTGTGTTTTCGCTTGTATAAGTATTTTTTGATTGATTTATTTGAGCGCTTGCTATCATTTACATGTATATTAGTTTGTCCTAGCACCATTTAAGTTTTCATCAGCATCTCACTATTTTCGCATGCATGAAACTATTTTTCACGAATGGTCACTGATTCGGTGACTTGCCTCACCCACATGCATGTTGTTCCATTTTATGAATATGTCATTTACCATTTGCGTGCATGATCATTGGCTTATGCTTACACTTAGAATCAGCATGCATTGACACTCACATTCACTTTCAGTTGCTCGTCAACGAGTCTAGCCAACCTTGGCCTGAACTTTGCCTCACCAAGAGCGTCACCAAGATAGCATTGTGCAATCCTGAGAGGGAAGGCTCTGCCTTCCTCCCTAGAAATGCACATTTCTACCCAGTAGCTATTCGCCAGGCCTGTTTTGCGCAATCCTGAGGGACAGTGACTGTTGTCCAAGAAAATTATGTAATGTAGTCATTGAGCCTACCAACATTGCCAACTGAGATTGCACATTGTGTAATCCCAGCAGTTAGCAGCCATACTGGACTGTGCATTGTGTAGTTTTAGTAGCCAGACAGTCTACTAGCGGCCCAAACTATGCCTTGTATAGTCTTGGTAGTCGGTCTCTCGACCTCCCGGATGAAATTGCACAACCTTCATGATCAATCACACAGGTATGTTGCAGATTAGTTATCAAGTTCATTTTGGTTTACGACTGACCAATTTCTTGCCATGAGTGTTTCCATGTCCCAAGGTATTTCAGGTTCTCATCTGCCTCTCAGCAGTGCACGTACAATGGTTTCCGAGAGAGCAGAGTTGAAGACACCGTTCAGAGCACACCTAGAGATGCAATCGATCAAGTGTCTATGAGCTTGCCTACTCACGAAGACATCAATTTGTTTATAGACAAGGACATCAATATATGACAACAACAACATCACCATGAGTAGCATCGTGAACAACAACTAAAGGCAGCATACCGAATGCAGCGAATGCAAGAGGAAGGTTGTTGCAAACACAAAGTTGGGGCAAAGTTGCAAGATGAAGCAGATCCGCTGATAATGAAAGAAAATTTGGAGACTCAGGCTATGAGGTGACGGTGTGACATGAAGGTCGCGCGAAGACAGAGAATGGAACAAAGAAGGAATTGCATGTGCTGAAGCAGCAACTCAAGGAAGAACATGAAGCTGCATAGATAGACGAATGAGTTACAGTAGGATCATGAACAAAAGTGGGTGTAACATGCACTCACAAATGAAACCGTTCCTGTACAAGTTAAAGCTCCATCCCAACAACTAGCACGAAGCAGACATGGAGAGCACTGTTGTTGACCGCATGCAAGGGATTCAACATCATGCATGCTATTGTGCACATGAATGCAATCCAACACATTCAACACACTCACCAAGGCGAAGACAAGAAGCAAGTCCAATTGGAGCTGAACATGTACTTGAGAGAGTTGATGCACATGACCACCAGCACACCCTTGAAGATCAGCATGGATGCTATACATCAATGTGTTGCTAGTTCAGCTACACCCAAGAAGACCATGCACATGTTAGCAGAAGAGTTGGATGAAGGGGCTGAACTAATGCACCAATTGCAAGGGAGGCAAGAGTTCGCTTCAACAAGATGTCACCATGAGGTGCATGCACACCATCACGGATGACGAAGCCTGGCATCAAATCACCACCTTCACCATCACAAGCATGTCAAAGAGTTGGTCTCATCACAGTGGACCGAGTGTCAATGATGTCTTGCATGGATTGCTCAAGTCATGTTGTCTCACATGAGTACATGTGCATTGTAATGTTGAGTCATGTCAAGTGTAAGTCAAGTGTCAATAGTTGGATGTAACAGTCATAGAGTAGGTGAAGAGTCATGAGGGTAGTTGAACTGTCACAAAGGGGAATGTCAAGGGTCACCCCACCCTTTGCTATAAATAGTCCTTCATAACTCATTCTATAGGCTTTTGGTCAGCCAAGCTTCTGATAAGAATATATTGGAAAGATCTTGGACGATATTGTAATGCGCCTTGGCTTCTCCACTGCACAGAGCTAGTTCATCTCTTTGGAGGAGCAAGCAGATTGGCCATAACATTCCACTGTTGAGGCTAGCAGGTTTAAATGGATGTATTGTATGATTGGAACTTGAAATTCATTATATAATAAGAGCCAACACATTTTCACACATGTATTATATATGTTGTAAGACTGATCTTTAACACTTGTAATGCATGTTGCTTTAACCTGTGTTCTACATATGAATTGTTTCATTTGTTTTAATGCGTAATATATTAATGGAAATGTGTTGTATATGTTTAAAATGTTGTCCCATCTTTGTTGAATTCTCTGCCAGACATCAAACAAACCTTTCATATGAAGCTCACTGTAATAATCGTTGCACTTGTTCAGACTGATCCGTGAGTGTTGTACGTGTTATCTTACCTTGTATGTTGTGACTGCCACATCCGTGTGGACTGCTCTGCTAGAAGCTGTGTATGTCCTATGCGTTGTGTGTTCCTAGCCGAGTTGGGATTGATCCCTTTCAACCTGGAACTGACCTTCACCCTCATCTCAACCCACCTGTGTTAGAACCTCTCATGCACCTTCCTTGACTCACTATAGCGGTCACACCCTTGCTATTGACAAAGTTATCTTACTTTCCTCTGTGCGACGTCGCGGTCAAGGCAGTACCTTACGACCCACTTCTAGGACTCCTACACTAGACGGTCTGAGGTCTAATTGGGACTTGTTATCGGGGATATCCCCTTGACATGTTGGTGGGTCCAACGCCATCAACAAGCTGCTAAATAGAGAACAATACCTGGGGTAGCTCATATTTACTTTAGCTATTGGTAGAGAATGATACACATGTCATGTTTAGCCGAAAACCTTCCTTTGCTCTCCTCTATTTCTATCATTTCATCAGAAAACCATGGTTTACTATCTTGTGTTGCTTACAACCCTATCCTTCGAATTCCACCTTCTGTTGGAACACTGCTATTTAGGATTCTGTTTGTTACAACCCTATGCATCTATTTCCCTCTTTCATTTCCTCCTCTCCATCATTCCTACGACTTTAGTTTTAAGTTGTCTCGTTTCCGTGTGTCGGCCACCAGAATAAGAAACCACTTCTCTTTGAGATTGACCCATATACCCCCAACAATTGGATCCATGAGTTGGCTTGAATCTACCTCTTTGAAAGCTAATTGAACCAAGCCCATCCTATTACCTTTTACGTGACAATTGGAGTGCCACAAACCCCTCACACATAACCTTATAAGCACTCCTCTATTTAAGATGTCCTAGGCACTTGTCTACAATCAGCCCATAGGCTGTCTCTAGGGAGATTTCCTTGCTTCCTGCTACACTTGTGCTGCAGGTGCAAGATTTAGCTACAAAACTATATATGGATGGAATGTTGTATATCTCTTTAATTTAGTGTCTATCTTCTCTGAAAGTGTAGTAACAAATGCACTACGATATATGGTATCCCTATTTGACATGATTCTCCTTGATATCTCAAAGTGCACCTAGACTTCTTGTTGTGCTCATGTTTTGATCTTATTACCTTCTATTAAATTATTATCCCACATGCTAAATAATTTAATTCTATGATTGAATCTAAAAGTATTATTAGAATATATATGAGATATGTTTAAAATGCAGCAAGAAAATCCTAATTTAATATTTCCTTGATTAAATTAGGAGAAATTCAAATTCAAATTTCAATAAAATACTTGGAGGTAGTTAACTGAGGTGATATGGGTCTTGCTTATCAATTAACTCAATAAATTCAAGTTGGAGACAGTTGAGTTCAGTTCTTCATGATTGATCTCTAATTTGTAGCAATCTATTCTAGTTAATTTGAGATATTGTCTGTGTAATTAGTTCTCACTGGTAGTAGAACTAGTGGAGGTTCAGTCAAGGGTGTGTAACCTTTTTGACAGTTCAGTGATCATCGAGTTAAACCGATAAATTAGCCTAAATTTACTCATGCATGCAGAGAATTCAAGTTACCTAGTTGAGATTGGAGTTCAAGGGAAGTGTACTATCAGTTGTAGAATTTTCCAAGTTGTATAGGTGATGCATGCAGTCAAAGAAGGGCCTAAAGGAATTGCGCAATTCTCAATGAGTAATTTTCCTAATTGATAGGGGGCTAATTCCTCATCAAATAGCACAATTCTCAATGAGTAATTTCCATAATTAATAGGGGGCTAATTCCTCATCAAATAGCACAATTCTCAATGAGTAATTTCCATAATTAATAGGGGGCTAATTCCTCAGCAAATAGCACAAGGAAATAGGAGCTTGGTAGATTGCAAAATTGGCTATGTATTGGCTTGAGTTAGTCTGTGAGGCAGTGAGATAGATTAGACTAATGCAAAGGTTTCTCAGGCTTGAGCAAGAATTGTATTTCTTCTCTATTATTTGATTAATGCAATACAGATAGTAAGGGGTTTTGAGCAACTTCTTTCCCCTAGATAAATCTCTATGTATGTGTGTTGAATCTTGATGCATGTTAATGATTTGTGTCTCGATTGTGGTTTGGTTTCCACAGATGAGTAGAGTAGTTTCAAGTCTTGTGATCTAGTAAATTTCATGAGCAATTTTGAATCCTCACATTAATTTATAATAAATATGTGTATGCTAGGTACATACCCACACCTCACACAAATTCCTAGTATCCTGTAGCTTATTATGCTAGATGATTAATTAACGGTTAAGCTTGATTAGTGATCAAGCTTATGATTAGCATTGAGCTTGCTTAATAGACAAGTTTGATTAATGATTACTTAAATATTAACCTTAACTTATAATTAATAAATTGTATTTTAAAATGGTTATTTAATATTAAATTGATAGGATTATTATGAATCCATAAGGTTGACTAACACAAAATGGATATTTCTATTTTATTATTATCATTATTTTATTGGTTAGCATTCTTATGCCTTGACTTGACTATTGCCCCCCAACACCTCGAATTTAATTTTGGATAAGGGGACAGGTGGTGGAGGGAAATGGTGTTATGGGGGTGGGTGACAAGGAACTGAGGGGAGGCCTAAGTACAGGAAGGATTTTTCGAAGAGGGGGATTAGAACTTGGGGAGAGGAGGAGGATTTTATTTTGTGGGATTTCTTACATGAGATTTTTCACGTAGAACTTGGAGGAGAGGCTTTGGAGTGGGAAAAATATTGAGTTATTGATTTTGAGAACACAATGACTGCATTTGGACTTGGGCTTAGAGGGTTAGCAAACCTATGGAGGTTCCATGGGCTATGAATTTGTATATAATTTTCCTAGTTGACAGGGTGGCTTATTTAGTCAGGTGGTCCTAATAGGAGAACTGCAATCAAGCCACCATATACAAGTATTTTCTTATTGATTTTCATTGTTAATATTCTTGTTAATTGTCATTGTTAAATTGTTTGGATTACATTGCTGTTAAATTTGAAAATGAAAGTAAAGAAACAACAATATTCATGTTTAAAAAAAAGTGTTTGATGAGTAATTATTTATACAATTTCAATACTTGCTTGAGAAGGAGGCCTTGCACTTGTTCGAATATTTTTTTTTCTAATTTCAATCCTTTGATGGTATTTTTTTTAGGGCATGAGAATGCACATCCTGTTGAATCTATAAACTACCACAAATAGATAGTCATGACCCTTTTTTTTATTGTAAAACTCCCACAAAATCCATGGAAATGCTTTCCCAAGGTTTAACGGGTATCGACAAGGGATGGTAGAGACCTTGCTTCTTATAACTGGGCTTGCTAATGTAAAAAAGTATACATCCTCTAATATATTGTGCTACATATTGTTGCATTAAGGGACAATAAACATACCTTTGTAATTTGGAAACTATCTTCCAAACACTGAAAAATTGAACAACCTTGGAAATGTGACCCTCTTTGATAAGATACAATATTATGCCTTTAGGGACACACATCTTGTATATATTTTAGAGTAACCCATTTTGGAGATGATAGTTAACCTTGCTATCACCATATTCTAAATGACCCTATAGGTCTTCAAACACCTCTTTGAAGTCCTCATATTTTGTGTATTCCTCTTTTCATGCATCATGTGTAAAAGGTTACATGTGAATTAGAGTTCCAAAGGTGTAATATTAGATGGGGGTAGTCTTGAAAGCATGTTTTTCAACTTGTTTGTGATACCCTTATTATGATTTATAACTAGATGAAATTACTACAAAAAACAAATTTTAATGTAAATTTGTTGCATCTTACTCTCGGCCTACAAATATTGCAGTGATTAATGATTTTTGTGGATGATGGTCCAATCCCACTTCATCAATATAATCAACACTTACAACAATTTTTTTATTACACTATTTTATCACCCTAATCTCTTCATTCTTGTTTACCCATACAAATGGAAATGAGATAGGATGATCATGAACTTCCATTCCAAGCTTGCTTACTATATCTACTACTATGAGATTACATGTTAATTGAAGTTGAATAGATCATCTGTCTCATTCCTCTTGATCCATATCTTGATGTGGAAGAGTTTATCATCTCCTTCTCTTCCCAGTGAAGAAGGCTACTCATATTCACCTCCTTTTGCATTGATGTGTAAATAACTTATCATCCACATTAGAGCTACTTTCCACTTGATTTATTGAATATGTGGCTAGAAGATTTTTTTTCTTTGCATTCTTCTTGTTGGTTTTTAGGCTAATATCTAGATGTGTTTCCTAACACTTTTCCTTACATAAACATTGTAATGGTTGCAATGGTTGATAGGATCCTTTCACTGATCTAGAGTGATTGTCGTCTTCTTATCCTCACCCCTTTTCCACATTTTCTTCCCCTCCTTGGAAGCTTCTTGGTGTTCTTTTTGCTTAGAACTGCTTGGCTACCCTTTCTTGTGGCTTATACTTTCTAGAAATTGTTCCCATACTCATGCCTCATCCATTATCACTAGATTGAGAAGCATCACTTTCATTTGTAGATGGCTATGTAAACCCCTTATATACTTGACGATTACATTTGGAGTCCTGGAAGAAATACCTATCATGATGCCCATATATCTGATATTAGTGGTGTACTTGTATGCACTCTACTCTTACCTCTATTTGATGTAGTGCCATAGGATACAAGTGTCCTCTACATACCTGATAGGGTAGAATTGGGTCTTAATGAGGTTTGAATTCCTCCCACTTAGTTACTAGTAGATCATCGTCCATGATAAGTGTTTATGTATGGCTTTCATACCATGTTAAAGCATAGCTTCCTAACTTTAGTTTGGAAAACGATATCTTCTATTATTCATCTATATGGTGAACATTAAAATAAAATTTTAGTTTCTACAACCAATGATTTAGTTTTAATGGATCAATCTCACCTTGGTATGGCTTTATGTCTAGTTTTTCTTCCATGTTGAATATGGATTGTGAAGGGTTAACAACACTCAAATTTTTCTTCTTTCTTAGGTTCTTTCCTTCACTACTCTTTTGGGTCTTTTTGTTTCATAGTTTCATCTTTGATCCAATCTATGAGTTAGAACTTCCAAACTCTCCAAATAGTCAAAGACTACTTGCTAGAGCCACCATAAGGAGGTTCATATTACAATTCAAGTTGATAAATTGTGCTTCGAACCATGCAAATATCTCTTCTTCTAGATATTGAGGGATATTGTTAATAGATTCATTGACCATGGATAGTGTTCTGCAAATCTTTCTCAAGAAAATTCCTAGATCCTTGAAACCTCACATAAAATACCCCAAAGAAACCTCACTCTGATACCAATATGGTCTATAAGTTGTCATGGATATTACATTGGAATAGTTTGTTGCAACGTATCTGTTAGGCCCCTATACTACTAGTGTAACCCCTTATTGTTATTAGTACAACCCCCTTATTATATTGATGTACCCATGTAGTGCCCATATTGTTACTATTGTGCCCCATAGAAGCCCACTATTGTTATTATTGTGCCCTTACATTATTATTGTTATGTTGGTTCTGATTATATTATCACCCCTTAGACTCCTATATATATAAAGGAGGTATTTTCATTTGTATCATCCAAGAATTGTTCATTTATGTAATGTAAAGGAGGTTGCCCCCTTGAAGAGGCTGAATTCTAAAGTGTTGATCTATCTTTTCTATATTTTTGTGAGCTGGTTTCATAACAATATCCGATAAAATTATGAAATATTTACTATGTAGGTTAATTTCCTTTGGATATCATATTATTTAATTATTTGTTTTATGCTTAAATGTATGAAAGAGTTGAAATGTTAAAAATAGGGAATATAAAAATACACACACCATCCAAAAATAAACATAATATCTACCTTAGGAAACATATATAGGAGAAAACCTAGCTATAAGGTGAGGTTGTTCTATTCTCTTTTCTCTAGTATGGAAATATGTAAATATAAAGAATGAGTTACTCTCTATGGAGCTACCTAAGATATGTGGCCTATAAGGAAGCTATAAAATCTTATTTCATTCTATTTTTCTCTCTATAATCCCACTCCTATATGATCTACTTAAATATAAGACAAATACAATGACATCTAATGGACACCCTTCAGCTCCTAGTGGCCTCATATTTAACGTTGCGTGATAGCCATCTAGGGGTCGATTTTTAACTTCTTCCACCTTTAATTAAAATTACAATTGTGGCCCTTCTAAAACATTATTTTACATTACATGCATGGCTAACCCCATATGTATGAGTAATGAGGGATGATGTGGAATCCTCTCATACCATGGTGATCAACATGGTAGGTCAACTTGTAAGAGTCATAACTTTTGAATATGAGCTTTGATTGGCATGATCTTTATGTCGTTTTAAAGATATATAAGTGTAGATCAATTTCAATGTGTGTAAGCTAAGCCAATGAATTTTTTTACCCCAAAAAATGCTATTTTCAAAATGGTTCAAGAAAGTTTCAAACCTTAATTTTCCAAACTAGGACATGCTACTAAAATGAACCTGCAACTTATTTCCTCCATTGTTCTGAGATAGATGGGAAATAATATCAATAAACCTTTTCATCATACATTTTTGCATTCACTTAAATTGGAGTATAATTGGTAAATACAACTATCTTCAACGTACATGTTCACTAACTTAGTATGAAGAAACATTTTCAAATGATTGAATGGAAGATGAAGTAAAATTGGGTAGCTATAAGTTTAGGAATGAACTAGTAAGAATCACTTAGTGAATAGATTGTAAATGGTGTTGTATAAGATAAGTTAATCTTCTAGAACATTGTCTTAATGCATGGGTTGATACATTATCAAAGAAGAGATTTACCATTATATTTGATTTATAAATTGTCATGCATATTCCACTAGATAGTACATCATTACAAGTTGTATAATTTTGTGCAAAAGACTATGATAATATATTTTATTATGTAATGTTTACTTTTTTTTTATAATATAATATTATAAGCATAATTCTCAAATTACCGAACAAACCTAAGATTGTAATAAAGAAGTTAAAACATTACATACCTTTCCCTCAATAGAATTAATACAATATGTACCTTGGGAAACACAATATGATAAAGCCATCCAGACGGTGTGTGCCATGCCTTGTTATTTTGCTTCTCAAATATAGAATGAAAATAAAAAGAAATACATACTCTCTGTAGAGTTGCAAACACACTATGCCCTGGATGGATGCTACAAGGTCTCCTATTTCTTATGTTCTTCTCATAAAATCCCACTCCTTTTCTCTACTCAAATATGTAACATCAAAGTAACATAATAGGAATGGAACCCATTCCTTTCCTTGTAACATATCATTTAACATGTCAAGATAGTCATCTAGGGTTAGGGTTATTATTTTTGCTTGCCTTGAATCTAGATTAAGGTTGTGGATTGGACCCACTAGAATATTCTTGAAAGTACACATGCTTTTTTTATATGTGTGCATAGTGATAGTTAGTGTATCATTTACTTGATATTATGGTGGTCAATGCATATGTAAACTTGTGGGAGGCATAACTTCCTCATATATATTTTGATTGAAGTGATATTTTTACCATTGGAAAGCTCTTGATGAATATAATAGAGACAAAGTGTTAGGAACTTTGTTCAAAAGGTTTTTTTCCCTTGGCATGATAATTTAATACTCCAAATGGGATCTAAAATTTTTAGGCCCCTAACTCGGAAAATATGACCTACCATTAAAATGGGACCTACAAGTCCATGGATCAAATATTCAACTAAGAAAGTACACAAAATGATGAAAAATTATATACTGATATATTTTGGGTCTGTTATCACTCAGGTTGTTTCCAAAAGTTGTAAGAAAGGGAATACGACTGAGGTAACCACAGACCAATCTTTCAGACACAGATTCTAGCCAATCTACATCCAGAGAGGGCTCTCTCTTTATGATTTAACTTGGTTTTGAAAGGTATTAGGCTAGTTATGAGGTTCAGGGGTTTTGTTTGATTTTTGGATGGTGAGATTCAATAGAACAAAGGTGTAAGTCTAAGAAGTTCAGCCCGTTGGGCTAATGGAGTCAATGAGGATGGATTTCTAGATTTAGTTTCTTAACAGGGGATGGTTTCACAGAGCAAGGTAGTCAAACAGGGAGCAAACAAAGATTTGTAGAGGATGGAATGGACTTAAATTGGTTGAAGGGCAGTTAAGAATCCTTCAACATATTTAACACAGGAAAATGGATGATTATTACTAAGGAGCAGTTAAGAATTCCTAAGCAAATAATCAATATGAAAGAATTAGGAAACAAGAGCAATTAAGAGTTACACTATTTATACTAATCCCGAAGAAAACACAGAGAACGATAATGAATGAAACACAGAGTGCAGTCAAACAAATTCTGAATTAATCTTTATCATTACCATTTAGATTGTGAAACACAGGTGATATAATGAAACTAGAAAGACTACAAAATAGAAGATATAGGGGACTTATTGGTCCACTGGCTGATTCAAGAATTCTGTGACAAGTCCACCTACTTCAATTCTACATCCAGTGAGTCCAACAATAGTTGATTCCAAAAGCTTTTGTATTCCAAAATTTCAATATTACAGCAAAGTTTAAGAATGGTTCACCAACCCCGAATACTTTGAATGGGGGCTATTTATACAAAATATCATACAAAATATCTCAAGGAGATAATATCTAGTGATGATTCATCATTTTTTACAAAGGATAGAGACACATAGTCTCGAAAACAGGGAAGAAATAAATGATACTGTGCTAGCAGCTCCGTCTTTGTTAGATGTGCTGGAGGTAGACTCTATGAGTCGGTTTACACCTGTCTTTCACTGATAGTTTGCACTGGCATGTTCCAGCTTTTTCAGATGTCTTCAATATGCCTTCATCCATCTGACCCTCATTCTTTTATGTTCTCCGCATTATGGTAGATAACCCAAAATTTTAATTTACCAAAGATACCAAAGATACCAAAGATAAATTTATAGAATTTCCAACATACTTTGCCACCACTCCGGTTCTGGTAGTTTATGTCTTTGCAGCTTTCTTAAAGTTTCATCAGTCTCTATGTACCTGAAGAAATTGGGCTGGATGGCGAATAGATGTTTCACCTCATGCTCAATATAAAATAAATTTTCTAAGTTGTCGTAGAGGGCTTGGCCACATGGGAGTGCCTTTTCTCCTAAAGTACTTGATGATGCAGTAATTTGATCAGTAGCATATTTATTCAATTTATGTGTATAGTCTATGTGCTTCATCAGGCGGTCATTACTTCCCAAAGGACTTGGCAAACCTTTTTTATGCAAAACTGTGAACTTTTCTATGAAAGAGTTGACCTCCACCTACATGTCCAGGCATCTCCTTTCCAAATTTGCATTAGAGTTCTCTTGGTTAGAACTCTCTTGATTTCTAGAATGGTGCCTGTCCTGTTTGTGATTTGCTGTAACTCCAATTCTTCACTGGACTTGGTGTTCAAAAAATGTATTAGTCTGTTAGCTTGTTTAAGCATTTGGCCCAATAAAGCTCTTGTCTTTTGAATCTCCACTTGGGCTGCTCCTATTAAATCAATTTGCTCATAAATAACTTGGATGGATCTCCATATACTACTAAGGGATTAATTGATGTTGGACCACAGAATACCTTTGATTTCTGCCAGAGGTTTATCCAGAGAAAGATCCTTTTCTAATGCTCTCACCTTGTTCTCTAGTGCTTTAACCTTTCTTGTTTTCTCTGCCATATTCATCTTGGATTTGTCATAACTTATTTCTAATTTTTCCAATTTCTCTTAGACTTCCTTCAATTCTAATACTTGGAGTTTTAATTCCTCCATGGCTTTTATCAATTCCTCTGTGGTCATGCTAGTATTGCTGCCTGGTGCTGTTGTTGTTGCTGTTGCAAATGTTCCTGTATTTATCTCTGCTATGGATGCTGGAGCAATAGGAGGCAATGTTGTTACAAGTGTGAAGGGGGCAGCTGTGACTGTAGGGATTACTTCAGGTGGCTGGGAGGTTGAATCTCCCTACTTTTCTTTTAGAGCTTTCTCTAGTGCCTGCTCTGTATTGGTTAACCTTTCGTTGAGCTTCATGAGCAATTCCATCATGTCCTCCTCTGATTTCTGTTGTACAATTTCCGCTATCTGTGGATGCATGGTAGGAGGGAGTTTAAGTTGCTTCCTCAGGGCAGTAATATGTTCCTCTTTCTTCTTCATCAATGCCTTTATGCCCTTAGCATCTTTTGGATCATGTCCCAGCTCAATGATAATCTCCTCCAAAGATTTTATCTTGTTGTCCTTAGCAAGAGAAGAGGCTTTCTCCAAATCTAGCTGAGCAGAGGTGTTCTCCAAGGAGTTTTGCAATTTATGAGCTAACATAGCTTTATCAGCTAGTGTGGAGTAGACCATCTCTCCAGTCTGTTTCTGCAACTCAATCTGGCCCATGGGATGAATATCCTTGGCTATGACCTCCAGATTTGTCCCGATGTAATCAGCTGCTGATTGCGGTTGCTGCACCTTGGGCTTAAAATAACTCATGATCATTTTGCCCTCCTTAATGTCATAGGAAGACATCAACCTTTGTTGGTTTGTGGGGGCCATCTTAAGATATTGGTTGTAAATTTGCAGCCTCAGTGGGTCGTTTCTAGCCTTTATCTCCATGAATGTCCTTTTGATGTTGGAGGCATGTTTGCTTTGTGGCCTAGTGGACGAAAATTCCACACTATGCTGCCTTTCTAGCTCCTGCCTGTGTGAGCTAGTTGATGTTTCCACCACTGGGGAAGTCTGCTGGCTGACTACCCTTTCACCTCTTAGATTGCCTGTTGTTTTTTCAAAGATTTCCTCTTCTGACATAGGATTGAGTCTTTGCCTCTTTGCAACCGACTGTTCTGCAGGTCCACTCATGGGCGTGGGGTCTTCCTTGTCTCTCTTTTTGCCTTTTTCCTCATTTAAAGGATTCCGTAATGCAGGAATCTCTGCTGCTTTGGTTTGGACTGGATGAATTTTCTCTTGCTGATCTATCATTGCTGGTTGCTCTGTGTCTGCCACTTCCTTGCCCTTAGAAAACCCTGTAACTGGTATGCTGGTTTCCTATATAGGCTGCTGAGAAGTTCCAGCAGAGGATGCACCAACTCCTATTTGTTGAGGTAGCTTGAAAGATACCTGTCCAAAAGAGTCCAGGTCAAGGGTTTTTTCAAGGTCTTTCATAGCCCTCTCTATCTTTTCTTGCTCACTAGTTTTTCTATTAATGTACCCTCTACCTAGTCATCCTGATTAGCAAACTGTTCAATTTCAGGGATCCTATGATGTACATAAACTGACAGCCTGTTTCTTACTTTTGTGTCACTTATAAAGCTATTTGGGTCATATGGCACCCACCAAAAACTCTTCTTCAATTTAAGTTGTTCCCCTAATATCTTCTCAGCATCTTCCCATGCCTCCCTCTTATCGATGACAAAACAACCTAACTAGTTTTTTATTCTCAGCTGAGCCTTTTTCTTTGCACTACAAAAGTGGGTTAAATTTGCATTGATAAGCTACCTGAAATACTCTAGTGCAAATAGTCTCATGGGCACATATCTAGGCAATTTGAAAGGACACAGTTCACATCCATAGATTCTGATTTCTGTGTGATTTTGGTAGAGGTACTAATCACCTATCTTGTATTGTCTGGAAAGCTGTAAAATCTTCTTTATATCACCAGAGAGCCTAGGAGGAGGAGCTCCTATCAATAGAGTGGAGGCTGGATGTATAAATAGGTCAATGAATTCACAATAGGTATAAGGGGATTCACATACATTGTGGAAGATTGAGGTCCAAAAGATCACAAACCTTCGCTCTCCTTTGGAATCCAATTTCCTAATGGGAAATGAAAATCTGTCTGGCTGATAATATAGCAGAAGGTGGTATATGAATGAGGTGTACTTGAAGACTCCTTCTCTGTCTAGGTTTATGAACTGATCATGGATCTTGTTAGCAATAAAGGTGGCATAGTCATACTTGATAGTAGGGGGCTGTCTCGGAGTAAATATTGATAACAGAACTAAGGTGGTCTCATCAACAAATTCACTGGTTTTAAATCCCAATATGAAGGATATCATATCAATTATGAGTTTTCCTATTTCAGTGAACCAGACATGCACATATGGAGGTGGGCCTTGGAGCTGGAAATTTGGTTTCATGAACATTTGAGCAATACGGGTTATCTCTGAATTAGGCAATTGGGAGCCTTGCTCAAGCAAAAATCCCATGGAAATAGGAGCCATAGGCTGAGTGGGTTTGAACTATAACATCTCATTGATGGATTCAACAGTTATGTAAAAGAGAACAGTTTGGTATGGGGTCATAACTACTTTAGTGACAGGGTCATAGTTGGCATAGCACTGGTGAATAATATCTGGGAAAACATTGACTGAGGGAAGGTAATACTTGGGAAGATTAGATTCCCATATTCCATAGATATCAGAGTTGCTCAGATAACTATTCCTAATTTAGCAAAATTCCTGGAGGTGGTTCATGTCACCAGATAACTCCTTTATTTGGAAATCTCTGTCAACCAAGGGTAAATAATCTAGGTTTTTGTGAGGTGCATTGAGGGGTGCGACGTTCAGGGCTATGGGAGCTTCCATGTTTGGTTCTTGCGTTTTCAAACTGGAGGTCGGGCTTCTATGGAAAAAATGGGAAAACATCAGTTCTGGGTGTATTTCTATGAGAGCTAGAGACCGATTTTACTTGAATTTGGCTTTTTGGGTAAAGTTAACAGAGGAAAAAATGAAATTACCGGTTCGGGAAGTGAATTGGGATAAATACCTGTTTTTAGAGGCAAACCGAGTAATTCGCAGGTTGCAGGACGAGATGCAGAGCATGACACTGGAGCTTGTTGTCCGGGTGGTGAACTGGACATGATTTGTGATCAACCGGATGTATTTTTCATGGAAGACTGTTCGTAGAGAAAATGAATGAAAATGACATTTTATCGTGGTTTTAACAAAATTTGGCTTTAGCGGGGCTTTTGGCATTTATTGCATGGCTGACGTCAGCCTGATTGGACGTTTTGTCGTGACGCAGAGGGGTGGTAAGCGGTTTCCTCCCGCACAGCTTTTGGGGTTGGGCGGTTTCGGGTGGGGAGGCAGTGATCACAACGGGAGTGCGACGCGTGTCCACGGTACGGGAGAAATACCGCCGACTCTTCGGGACTTAACGTGTGACCGATTGGGGGGTCGCGATATGATCATGGGTCGTTGGATGAGCAGGCCCAGATCTGACGGTGGGCGCTCGGTGGAGATGGAGGGAGGTTAAATGCGTGGACCCGATATATTAATCAATGTTTTTAAACGTATAGAGGTAGATTTGATTGGTCAGTGGAGTTAGGTTATAATTAACCCGTATGGTTAATTATCCCATGGTTTGCGTGTGAAGGTTATTAAAAGGTTCCTGATAAACCTTTAATCCCTTTTGTATAGTGACTATGGTTATAGCTAACCAAGGGGCGGGAATATTAGTATTGCGGGGATTTTATATATTTACATTAATACGGGGAAAGGTATTTTTGCTAGGGGATTATATAATAAAAGGCAATTGTTAATATGAAAAATGACTGAAAGCGCCAAGTTTAATATTAGGAAACTTCGGCTTAAAGTGGAAAAGAGGGGTTTATGTGATATTTATGCATTTCTTCTAAGTAAAATGGGGATTTACCTTAGGCAAAGGTCTATGAAATGAAATGAGATGGATAAGAGGAATTGTTTGGTGATATTAAGCAGATCTTAATATCCTTTGGGGGGATTAGTAAATGATTTGGGGAGAAGTGTGAAAGGGAGTTAGTAATAAAATCTGCCTCACTTGAGCTGCATCAGAATTCCTATCATGCAATTGTGATAGGGATAAGATTAACACCTTTTGGAAACAAAATCAATCACAAGAATGCTTCTGCAACACCATGTACCTACCCTGCATACTTTGCCTAGCATTTTTTCTTCCTTTTTCTTTGGGTGCACTTGAACTGGCAAACCCTCATCCTCTTCTTTTCTTTTCATTGCAATCCTATCTAGATCTACCCTTATAACATCCAAGGGCTCAGGTTTAACAGTTGAGCTCCTTTGCTTCTCTACCTATCTATTTATCTGTCAAGATTGAACAATTTGGACATATTTTATTCTCTATCTCTAAAACAAGTATATTCAGACATGAACTAGCCAAGATTGAGCTGTTTGGCCATTCATCAATGGTGGCATAAGTCAAATAGCTGCACACCATCAGATCATTGCAAAAATAGAATAGTAGTGGCATTTTAGACTTGCACACTTTCCTGGTCCTTTGTTTGGGGTTCATTTCTTTCACTTTTTTGACCATTTTATTCTTTTTGCCCTTTGATTTTTCTTTTTAAGGCATATCCTCTTTATATTTTTAAAATTTTTTGATTTCTTGAGAATATGGAAAACCTTTGCAACCAGGGAAGGTATGAACATATTACAGAGCTCAACAATGCCAATCATGAAATATGACACCTATTGGTATAGGAGCATAACAGTGGTTCCATTTGGGGATGGATTTCCCTGGTGGAAAGTCAAAAACAACAGCTCAGATAGCCTTCTCCATAACTTTGATTGTGCTCTGAAATATTCTTCTGTTGGTTTCTTTATTATATGTACAATAATTACACTTGTGAAGCTTAGGACCTTCTCTTTGGGTTTCAACTTCAGCAATTTACTATCCAATCCAAAGCAAAATATTACTAGGGATATAGTATATACATGTTAAGGCAAGAATGCTTCACATAGTTGGGTCAAAGTAGTGTTTCAGCATCTGGCCATTCGCTGGCCCTTCTTCTATTTCTGTGCCATCCAGTTTTTTCAAAAAGTAAGCATTGTTCCCTTGTAAGGCCTGGATAATAAAAGGTCCCTTCCATAGGAAGTCAAACTTCCCATGTTTTCCTTTGTCCTCTCTTCTGGAATCCCATTTTAAAACCTTGTCTCCAATGAAGAAATATTCTGCCTTGGTCCTCTTATAAAATATTTTCTTGAGTTTTTCTTGTAGCGCTTGAGATCTTTGGTATACTTCCTCCTTAGTCTGTTGCAAATGGATAGTCTGATTTATTCTTCTCTGGATGTCATTGGGTTCCACTTGAGCTTCTTGCAGCAATTTCATTACAGGAACTCCTAGAGATGAAGGAAATAAAGCCTCCATGCCAGAAACCAATTCATAGAGGCTTGTTCCAATGGATCTCTTTGTAGTTAATCTGTGTGCCCATAGTGCATTTGTGAGTTTCTTGTGCCAATTTTTCTTGTTTTCTTCCAACATTTTCTTAATAATATTGATCAGGCTTTTATTGGAAGACTCAGCTAGACCATTGCCTTGAGGGTAATAGGCTGTGGAATGGCCTAAAGTGATATAGTATTTATGACAGAAACTTATCATTTTCTTGGATTTGAAAGCAACAACATTGTCAGTTATGATCTTTTCAAGACAGCCAAATCTGGACAGTATATTGGTTTCTAGGAATCCTATAATCATTGTATCATTGGCTTGTCTGGTAGGAATGGCTTCTATCCACTTGGTGAAATAATATGTGGCAGTGAGGATCCATTTATGCTGGCCAGAAGAGGGAGGATAGATCTCTCCAATGAAGTCTAAACCCCATTGTTGGAAGGGATTTTCAGTGGAAATTGGTTTAAGGGGTAAAGGTAAAAGCTTCCTCTTGCCTTCAAAAATTTGACATTTATGGCAAGTGGTGACAAATTTCTTCACATCAGCTGTGGGCCAATAAAATCCAGCCCTTAGGATTTTATCTGCTATTGATTTTGCAATAAAGATGTCCACCACAATCCCCTTCATGAAATTCTTTGAGCACTTTGTCAGATTCATCTTTTATTAAACATTTCAATAGAATACCTTCATGATTTTTCTAAAATAAGACATTATCTAAAACACAAAACTTTGAGGATTTCATTTTCAAAAATATTTTCTTTGTTATGTATAACCTTGGAGGAGCTTGTAGGTTTAATAATATATGAGTTATATCAGCATACCAAGGTGATTGTAAGAAGGCCTGATTGATTTGTGGAGTCGCTAGCTCCTGTTCATTATCCAGTTCATTGATATCGAGGGCTTGAAAGTTTGTTTCAGTCATGAGTTTAGCCAATTCCTGTCCTTTTATGAGCTTTGTAGGTTTTATTTCAATGTCATATTCCAAAATATTAGCTATCCATTTACCTTGTTTGCCTTCAATTCCTTCCTAAGTTAGGATGTTTTCGACAACAACACTTAGTACGTAAGCTATTACATGGGAGTATTATATATAAACTCTGAAGTCTTTAATAGCTTTCACAAGTGCATAAGCATGTTTTTCCATGATTGGGTATTTTAGTGGTGCATCCCTAAGTGCTTTACTAAAAAAGGCTATAGGTTTTTCACATCCTTGATCATATTTTTGTAGTAAAACAACAACAATGGTATGTTATGATGCAAATGAAAATATCATGAAGTCTCTATCAAACTTTGGACCTGTAAGGGTTGGTGTTCTAATCAAAGCCATTTTAATTTATTCAAATGCTTGTTTGGCTTCTACTGTCCATTTAACCTTGGAATCCTTTTTTAACATATTGTTCAACAATCTAATTAATTCAGCCAAATTGGGTATGAATCTTCTTAAAAAGTTGATCTTCCCTAGGAAGGCTTGAAGTTCTTTGACATTTCTGGGGTGAGGTACTTGTAGAATGGCTTGTATTCTATCAGGATCAATTCTGATGCCATCTTTGGAAATGATGTGGCCTAACAGTTTGCCTTCTTCTAGACCAAACAACAATTTCTTAGGGCTTAATGAGATGCCATACTTTCTACATTTTAAAAACACTTGTCTCAAATGATCTAGATGCTACTGGTCTGATTTGGAAAACACAGTAAGGTCATCTAGATATATGACCAGAAAATCATGGATCTCCTTTGCAAAAGCCATATACATTGCTTGTTGAAAAGTTTCCCCAACATTCTTAATTCCGAATGGCATTTTGACATATTTTAAAGTTCCCCATGGTGTTGTAAAAGTAGTTTTTTCTTGGTCATCAGGATGGACAAGAATCTGGTTAAAACCTGAGAACCCATCTAAAAGTGAAATCCTGGAAGCACCTACTACCCTTTGGAAAATGTGATCCATCTTGGGAAAGGGGTAATTGTCTTTCAAAGAAAACTTATTCACATTCCTTAAATCAACACACAACATGATTTCCCCTGTTTTCTTCCTAGTAGGTACTAAATTAGACACCCACTCTGAAAATCTGATAGGAGCAATTATTCCTGCTTCATACAACCGTTTGATTTCTTTTTCAATTAAGGGAAGTAGTATAGGGTTAATTCTTCTGAGCTTTTGTTTGAATGGTTTCTGATCTTCTTTGAGAGGTATTGTATGTTGAATTACAAAGGTGTCATAAGATTTCAGATCTTCATAGCTCCAGGTAAAAACATCCTGGAATTCTTTGAACAGTTCAACATATTTAAGCTTTTGATTAGGGGACAAAGTTTTGGATAATTTTATCATTTTTGGATTCTCCTCAGTTCCTATGTTACAATCTTCAATAACTGCTTTTAGAGGTTGCATTTTGGGTTTCTTTGGGATATTATTAGAATCAAAGAAATCTTCCAAGGGAGTCAATCCTTTGGGAAAATGATTATCTTTTAAATAAATAACTTCAGATTCTCCTTCAACGATCTCATCAATATCTATTTCTTTCAGATCTTGCATTTCTTTATTGGTAGCTTTTGTTGGATGAAGCATTTGATTTGCACTTTCTGCTGCAATGTCTGTTTTTATTTTTCCTTTTTCTCATACCCACTAACAGTGTCTGTGTCTATAATAGTGCTAGAAAACTCTTCCTCCAGTGTCAAGAAATTATTGATCTGAACATCATTGACAAACACTTGCCAGTTTTTTACATTATCAGGTATGGCTGGCCTATGTCTAATCTCAGTTGTGAACTGATGATTAAGTTCAAACAGTAATTTACAAGTGCTGGCAAATGTTGCTAAGCTGTGAGCATGCAAATTATGTTTTCTTGGAATTTTGGTAAGCTGTGTTTCAAGAAATGTGTTGAGGATGTCAATTGTTGTTCCTCTATAAGCTCACAGTCTGGGATCAATTGTGAGGAAGTTTCCTTTAATCTGTTGAATGACTAAATCAGAGTCTCCCAAAACTGATATCCTGATTGCCCCTAAACTTTTTACGAATTTAAGTCCTAGTAGTAGGGCTTCATATTCAGCCATATTATTGGTGCATTTAAAATTTAACCTATAAGCATGACCCTCTGCGTGATCATTTTGTAGATTATGCACCCAAATTCCAGCTCCTGCTCCTAGTTTTTTAACTGAACCATCAAATTCTAAGTACCAAAGGGTCTCATGTTCATAGTCAGTATCAGGAGTCTTAGTGATTTGCTTTGTGGGAAGATATATTTCTTTAGTTTCAGCTTGTTTCTCTTGATTGTCTGATATATCATTGTTTCCCGAAGTTCCTTGAATTT
The DNA here is from genome assembly GCA_000404065.3 of Pinus taeda. Classification (NCBI taxonomy): domain Eukaryota; kingdom Viridiplantae; phylum Streptophyta; class Pinopsida; order Pinales; family Pinaceae; genus Pinus; species Pinus taeda. The sequence continues at coordinate 109,716 of APFE031584008.1, forward strand.
GAACACTAGATTTTTTGTTGATAATTTCTTCTTGTTCAGATGCTAGAATTTTGACATCAGCTGGAGGATCAATTTCAACATTGTAGAGAAAGAAGGAGTCCATGTCAGAATGCATGGAGTAGATAGGGAAGTTCTGGGGTTTCTCTTGACTACTCACCACATATTTCATTAAAGTTTCTCTGTACAATTTCTTTGGTTGGCCAAATACTGAAATAGTAGCATAGGACATGTCTCACTGTAGTGATCCTTGTAGCTTTGCTCCCTAAGATCTAGACAACAACATGCCATATTTTGGTGGAATATCAGCTACCACTATGTCCATTAAAATGGTTTTGGCAGGGTATTGGACTAGTGATACACATAGATCTTTGATCAGTCCTAGACATCTAACGTGGCTGGAGTCAAAAGAGAATAAGTCTTTGTATGGCTTGGTAATATATAGGTTCAACTTCTCCATCACAAATTTAGGCATTAAGTTATGAGAAGCATCAGAATCAAACATGGCGTTATGAAGTGTTTTATCATGTATGTTCAGACGTACATAGAAAGGAGGAACACCTCCATCTACTGATTTTCCATTTACCTCAGGTCTAAAAATTAATTTAGGCTGATCATCGAAGACATCTACTGAATCTTGATTCACAAGAATTTGGAGTGATCTGCTAATTTGACCTCTGTAGCCATCATGTTTAGCCAATTCTGAAAATGGAATGGCTATCTTTAATTTGCCTATTTCAGTCTCAAGATTGAAAGTTTTTTCAATTTGAGTTTTTGTATTTTGGACTGTGGGATTCTCTTTTAGTGCTGTATTTTTTGTGCTTTTCTCTTTTTCAGGAGTGGTGTTATGGTCTGAAGTTGGTTGCAAAACAACTTCCGGGGGTTCTTCCCCATTTCCTTTGGGAGGAATGGAAGTGGAAGGTTGTGTGTTAAGTTGTTGCTTATCTGATACATCCTCCACTATTGGATTTTTTGGGTTAGGACCTGTTCCAGGAGGGACTTGTGCAGGGGGTTTATTCATCTTAGATTTGTTAGGCTGCTTGGTATCCTTCTGTTTATTGGTTTCAGGGACATCTATTCTTCTTCTCCTCAGATTGTATTGCTTGTGGACTTCATAGATAGCTGTATCATATCCCTCTCTAAAATCAAATGACTCACCTGACTAAGTTTGGAATTTTTCAAGAGTGTGAGCTTCTTGGTCTTCTTGGGTCAAGAAAACTTGTTCATTATTAAGGCCCATCAAGTTAATTTGAGTGTCTTCTGGTGGTTCTTCAGAAGTTGAGGCTTCTACATAATTTTCTTGGAATGGGGGTATAAACTCAAAAATTGTGGTACTTGGTTAAATTACCCCCTACTCTAACAATTTTTAAAATTTCTTCTTTACTTAATTTGATTCTAGTATGGATTATTTGTATAGTCCTATGTTTGGAAATAAGTATTTAGGAAATAGTTGTATTGCATGATCCACTTCCCTTTTAGGTGGTAACACTTTAGGTTATTGGAAAAATTATTTGTATGCCTACAAAATCTCCTCCAATTGGTATTTCTACCCTTTAGAACTTCCCTATAGGTATGTCCATTAATCTCCCTACTGATTCTATCTCAAGAAGTGTAATACAAGCTTCCTACTTGAGATGTACAATTTCGTTTCTTGGTTGGCACTTACTAGATAGATCTTTGATTTACCTTGTGTGGAGCACTTGGAAGGTATGCTTTTGACAAGCAATTTAGTGGCTTTTCATTAATATTTGTAACCCTTTCTGCCTTATGAATTCAAAAGAGATAAAGGATTTTAATAAAATGTGCAAGAATTGATAAAGGAAGCTCAATTACTAATAATTATCGTTTTTATATGCAGGAAGACGTGGAAGCAAGGAGTTTCCGTCCAAAAGCGAGAAGCAGAGGAAGAATAACTGCTGTCCCTCCAGAGGGGAACCGAATGCGAACAAGATCGAGCAAATCAGAGCTAAATAGCCCAGGAAAGGAAGAAGGGATACCGGGTCGGCGAACGCGAGAAAGAAAAGTGAAGGATTAACCGATTGGCGAATCGCTGTTTTACTTATATTTGTTATCTAGATACCTCCGTCGTTACTTTTATATAAAGGGACAATGTTGTTGAGCAAAGGGACTACTGTTTTTATAATTTTAAGTTTCAGAACAAAAATTTGATCATCGAGTCTCACTGAGACCTGGTTTTGTTATACATTTGTTGATGCATTAATATAAAAGACTGGTGTTTATTTCATCTCTGCGTCTGGAGTAATCTAAGGCGGTGTACCATTGGCAGCTAAGGGCTCGGCTCCGAAGGACACTTGCTTTTGTATCATTATATTGCGATTCGTGTGTGGTTTGTTTATCTTCATTGCTCAGTAGTCTGATACATCTTTTATATGATATGCTATGCTCTGTTCTGACCAATATATGAATGATTTCTCCATGTAATGACTATGCACTGTATAATTGGATCCATTCAGAGTTGAATTACGTCTTTAACCAGCTATTTCTGTAACAGAGTGTCGGTATGAATGTTACGTTCATTGGATCCATGTGAAATAATACTTGTTGGGACTTGAAAGTAATGTTACTCCGTTTAGAAACATAGTTATATCATCCATCATTCTCAGATTACTGTATTAGTATAGAACATGTATATATGGTTGATGCTTGCTGTTCTATAATTCATCAAGGAATGCTGTTTCATAAAGTATATCTTATTCAGTCTGCTTGAAGAGAAAATCAGAGTGTGAATCAGTTGGTTTTAACTCGCGAGATTCAGTTCCATTTACTGCTGTTCCATTTTACTGTTGTTCCATTTATTGCTGTTCCATTTCCATTTTGTTGTTCCATTTTACCTTCTGCTATTTTATTTACCTACTTTCGTTGTTTTGGTGTGAGAGAAGGTCTAAGGTTGTAGTGAGCCTCAGCAAGACGCTTCCTAGCTCCCAGACCTATAAGTCCATGCTCTAGTTTCCTTTTTATCAATTTCTAGAGGGATGGGTTATTGCTTCCGTACCCTTGACTGATCAATTGTCTTGTGTGATTCTATCTTTTTGATTAGTTCAGTTGCAGCTTAGCAGTTATTTTCTTTTGTATCTTCTGAACACTATACTACTAAGCATTACTCGGAAAAATAGCCTCGGATTGAGTTACTCTTTACAATAACAAAACGTTCCCGGATTGATTTATTAACGTGGAATAATTAGAGGTGTGGGAGACCCTAGTTATAGCTCTACAACTTGTGCACATTGATGATGGATGACTTCCCATCCTTTACCAAGATGTATTATCACTTCATGAGAATCACATCCATCATATACATGTAGGGGATTTCAAACCTTACATCACACATATTAAGTGGTACCACACCCACCTCCACTTCATTAATGCATTTTTTATTTATGGAAAATTTGATTCAAACACTACTTAGAAACCCTATTTTCCACATTCTTATTTAGCCATCCCAATCATTATGGCAAAGGATGGTCGTGAACTTACAATCTAAGAATCCTTGCTAGATACTCTGTTATGAGATTAGCCTATGAACTAGAATTGAATAAATCATCCAAATTTGTCTTCTTAATTTGGATCTTGATATGGAAGAATTTAGTCATCTCCTTATCTTTCTTGGGATGGAGGATACTCAAGGTCACCCATTTCTACACTTTGATGCAATGAATATTTTCATCTAAATTTTAGCTACTTCTACCTAGTTGCTTGAATCCATGAGTAGCGTGTTCTTCTCCTCTATATCCTTCTTATGATTTCTTGGATTCTACTTTGGTTCTAGCTTCCAAGCTAATATTTAGTATGACCATTGAAATTACAATGGAGTATTGGTTTTTTTCTTGTTATTATTTCCTTTCTATTTCTTCCTTCTCATTGGAAGTGCCTTGTTAGTCTATTTACTAGGAACCTTTTAGATGTCCTTTCTCCTTGTCCATTTCTAGATATTAGTCTTGCCTTGTTAGTGGTACTAGGTATAAAGAGCATCACTAGTTCGTTAAATTATTTTTGAGATGATCTGTATACTTGAGTAGTACGTATGAGTTCTTAAGATATATTCGTAGTATAATGACTTGTTTTATAAACTCAGTGGTATACCCTTGCACACTTTTCTCTTTCTTCTATTGAATGTAATGCCGATGGATCCGTTAGTCCTCTTTGTACCCAATAAGCTAAATTTGATACTTAATTAAGGTTTTAAATACATCCCACTTAGTTATGAAAGGATCACATTCTAGTCTAAGAGTCTCTATGTGGACTTCACACCAAGTTTAGGAATGAGCGTCTAACTATAGAAGGAAAATAATATATTTTTCTCTTCTCCTATGTCATGAGAATTGAAATATAATTTTAACTTTTACAACCACATATTCAACTTGGTAGAATAGATTCCCCCTTGAAGGGTTAATTTCAAATTTCACTTCCACTTTGAATAAATAGTGGGAAGATGTGATGTTGGAACTTGTTCTTTATTTCTATGATTCTTTATTTGGTTATTCTTGATCTTTATATTTCCTATTAGATCTAGCATCAAAGTTAGAGCTTCCAAACTCCTTTAAAGGCCTAAAGTAGCTCTCTAGGTTTTCCATGAGGATCACCATGTTGCAAGATATGTTAGAGACATGTGCCTCTAGTTTTATGAATCTTTTTTCTCTTTCACTCCTATTGAAGCCCCGAAAATCGGGTCAACAACAAGGGGGATACCCACCTGGTCCGGACCTTGGTTGGCAGCTCCTTATCCGTTTGGTATAGCGGGTCCGACTGGGGATAACAGGACTAGTTTCCCGATCTTGGGTGTGTGTGTGTATAGAGTTGAACTATGCTGATATGAGAGTATTTTTAAAGCTAATCTAAATCAGATTCTTTAACTTTACTCTATGCTATTATATCTAATGAGAAACAACAAATCAAATCTATTCTAACCCGGGATTATATATCTTCCATTATGCGATCTAAAAATATTTCGAATAATAACTGGTAATCAAGATCATTCAGCTATCATAAGAAAGGAAACCATTTGAGATAAACCACTTTGCATAAGAAGTTAGGCAAAACAGTTGTGAACAACATATCGCATAATAAGCCATTCATATGTCACATATGAACAATATGACTCCACTGTACAAAAGTGCCAAATGATAACCCATATATTCATGCAGTAACATATAAACAACTGAAACTGTAAATTACTTAAAGAGTATAAGCAGACATTTCCAAGAGATAAAAGTACCATTTATGACTAGTTCTACCCATAAGCTTCAAGCAAAAACCGATCTATCTCTACTTGTTCTAAAATCTACCAAGAGTACAGAAGTGCAACATCAGTAGCAGATATAAAAAATGCAAGTAAAAATAAATCTCGATCCATCCATTCATCAAAAC